>KZ808641.1:120252-133352 GCA_000696205.2 Oncopeltus fasciatus | reverse complement strand
CAAAACCCATCACTTCAAGGCCCTATATATATATTTATATACATTTTCAAGCCTAAATGATAGAATTGGAAAAATTAAAAGAAAAAATAAAACGAGAATTTCACAGAACATCCTTAATAGCTAGCTACATTCATTCAGAATAATAAAAGTTAAATATTTCAAGATGGGTCAGGGTTATACAGAGGCAAAGAGGTCTAATGGCTATGGCATTGTACTCCTGAGCCATAGGTTGCTGGTTCGAAACTCACAGTTAGTTTTTCTTTTTTGTACTCCTGATTGTGATAACCCTTAAGATTTCTGGTGTGCTTCTAAGAATACCCAGTCCTAAATGGGTACAAATGTTGTTTGAAAAAAATAAGAAAAAAGCATGTGATCAAAACATTTAGCTGGCCATACACCATCACTAGTTTGTTATGGGCCGTGAATAAGTACTTTCTTAATATTTTCTCTCATTGCTCTTTATAGCCTGCACCAGGACTGGAGAGGGTCAATGGAAGTTAGTCCCTCTCCAGATTTCTTAATTTATATTTCAAGACATCCAATAAAAATATTGAATATGTTTTCAAATAGACTGCCCTTTAAGCTAAAATATATTTCCCCAATTGACAGAACCAATCCAAGTGGTTTTGATTCAAAGAAGTTGATTAGAGATTATTTTATTTTATTTCTAAAGTAAAAACAACTGATAATATATTATTATAAGTTTTTTGTACTTTAGAAATAAAATTTGTAATTACTAAGAGACTGTAATATTAATTTATTACCATTACAGTCTCTTAGTAGATTATTTACGTTTAAATAGACTTTGAAAACCTTAAGCTATAAGATTTTAAGCTTTAATACTCTATCAAACATATATATGCCACAAATAGACCAGTTGTTATGGGTAATTTCTCTTTTCACATGGAAGATGGTACAGATTGGAAGTTGAAATCACTGACAAAGGAACTATTTGGTCTTAATTAACAATTACCTATTTTCATTAACTCAATATTTTAAAAAATTGTCTTACTATTATTGTTTATAAATTAAAAGTATCTTAAATGATGGTTTCATAAATTCATTTTTTAATTAATAATCTCAATTATTATGTATTATATATTATCAGTTGTTTGTACTTTTTATTTGAAATACAAATCACTGAGTAATGTTTTTTGCTATTTCTTTATTATTATTATTTTTTAAATACTAGTGTTCAAAGACTTGTGGTACCGGAAGGAGAACTAGAAAAGCCTATTGTATGGATTCATACAAGAAGAAGAGAAATGATAGTGAATGCTTGCAGAGCGAAAAAAAGACTGAAGAATTTTGCAACACTCAAGATTGTCCAATGTGGCAGGTTCGAAATTGGACTGATGTAAGTTTAAATTATTATTTCTCATATTTATCCTTAAAAAGGATTAATGATTGTTTTGAATATCATAATCTACAAGCATGAATGTAGATTAAGTTAAATTAATTTTTTTTTTTAAAGTAGATTTTAATTTTTGATATTTAAGTGGTGGGATATATTAAAATCATACTTTTTAACGAATTCTTTTGCTCTCAGAACTCTTTCTAATAACTATTTATAAAATTATAATTTCCAATCATTTTTGTAGTTGGTGGGATTCTATTAAATTCTATAAGAGAATAAATTTATCTTTTTAGCTCTTTGTATACCGTCAACAAACGTATTGACTGATTTGTATAATTTATCTCTTTTTATTTCTAAAGTTGACAAATATCAGTTAAACAGTATTATTTAAACAAAACAATATAAATCCATGCTCATTTAATGGCATTGCATTAATATTCATTTAAGAATACTCACGTTTTAGAAAAATGAAATCTATAATTAATCTTGGAATTACAAAAGATTATTGATGCATTATTCAAACTTTTCAATAAGAAAACATACAAAAAAAAAACCAAATGAATTGACTAAAATTATGTGTGGAGCTCTGTTGGATCATATAACAATACATTTTTATACTTTACAGGTAGTGATTTATCGGTACTAGTCACAAGTATCTATATTTTTTTATTTTGACCTAGAATGATGCAATTAAATTGTGGTGCATTTTACCTGATCATAGATTTTCTTTTGTAGAAAAAAAAATTACATGCTAAAGGTGTAGAATTATAAAAAATACTATTATGGTGTAATTGCTTGTTATGATTTACAGTAAATTTATGCATGGTTATTTTCTAGATTCCTTTTGTTGCATGCTGATTGAGCACATAATGGAAATTAAATTAGAGTGCTTTTTTTTTTTCTAGATTTTTTTATATATGCTTTTTATCTGCTTTCAACTCTTTAATTTATTTTCCTTATTTTGAGTGGTTCTATTTTAACTTTCAAAACTTTAATTTCAGTGGTTTAATTTAGGTCAGCACTTGTACAAAACCTTTTATGGTGAAAGCAACTTTTAAGAGATTATTCTATTCCCATTCTTAGCCAGGAAGAAAGAAAAAAAAACTCTTTTAGTCTTAAAATATGACTATAATTTTAACTAAGATATGTTATAATGTTACCAGTGTTCAAAGACATGTGGAGGTGGGAAGAGGCATCGAGAATACTGGTGCCAATATGAGAATAAGAAGGATCTTAACGAAAAATGTCCTCTACCTTTGCCTGTCATTACAGAATCCTGTAATGTTGAGCCATGTCCTGCATGGATAGAAGGAGAATGGTTGGAGGTAAAAGATGATAAGCTGTCCATAAATGTTTTTGACTAGTTTTATTAAATCTAACACCACATTAAAGACAAGTGGCTGTTAAGATATCAAATACCATTTTATTAGAACTTATCATTTCTCACTTATTTATTAACTTTAGTGCTTAATAAAATTTTATTACTGTACTTGTTGCAAATTGACATTGAAAATTTTGCCCAGAATTTATTTACTATCATTAAAAACGATGTGTGTGTGTGTGCAATTCATTGCCATGTAGAAAAAGTGATTAATTTCTGCCCTATTGCACAGAATTAATAATTTTGATTAAGTCTTTTTTTATTAAATCATTGTTAATGATTTATAGTATTCTAAAATAAAAAATGGAAGAAAGGGTAGCTTGAAATTTTATGAGTAATTAAGATAACATTTTACAGATTATTTCAGAACTTATCAGATTGCTTATTGTTCATGCCATAACTCAATTGTTGACAATTTCTTGCAGTCTTGGTTAATTTTATTGAAGAATTCTGTGTGTGATTTAAAATCACCTAAAAATTCCTGGCTAATTTTCTATTTATTTGTAATAATATCCTTTCTTAATTTTTATTTCTCAGCTTCAAAACCACAAATGTTGCATAATTTTAAAAATTGATCTAATTATAAAAGGCGATTGTGAAATATTCAAGTACATTTCCTCTTACATTTATGATTTAAAATTTGTTTGTTTGATTAAAATATTTAAGCTTTTACTTTTTCCATTCTAATAACTAATAGCACATTTTCTTTCATAGCATAAATGTGTCATTATGCATACTTTTCTTAGTAGAGTAGTATTTAATACTTATATTTTCTTCTGCTTAGTGCTTTTGAAAATAAATTTTTGCATGCTTACATATTAAGTTTGTATTTAATATCGTAGAAGTATTTTTGAACTTTGGTCATCAATGAATTATATTCAATTTGATTTTAAGTTCATTACTTTTAATCTTATTTTACTATAAAGAAGTTAATCCATATACTTGATTGGACAGAGAATGAATCATTAGTTGAAAATGAATTAAGGCAATAAACATGACTAACTGAGAATAATCATAAATGAAAAGTCTTACATTTTTAGAAATTTAAAAATTAGGAGGGGATTCTTGCATTTAACCTGCTATAAAGGTAGAAAAATTTTTACTCGGAAGCCATTTCTTTATAAAATCAAAACCAAATTCAGCATTTTCTTTTTCTTTTGTATATTTATCTAAATATCTAAGTAACACATTCAATATGCATACAAAAATAACTTACGATCTAATATTATCAAAAAGCAATTTCCTGGATTAAAGGAAGTTTTCTGTAACTATGAAGGAGTAATATAATTATGATAATATAAACTACAACAGTAGTTTGATTTTGTAGCTTTAGCTTTATTTTTAAAATTTTCTGAAATAAATAATAAAAGTAAGGAATATTTTCTTCCCTCCTGCTTATTAATGCAAAGGTTAACATTTATCGACTGCCAATTGTAAATTATTGAGTGTGGTTGATAAAAATTTGAGTCCTTTAAAGAAGTTATGTAGTAGGGCATAACCCCACATTAGGGATAATTTTCCCTTTTCATTAGCTCAGTTTTAGTTTCATTAAGTTTTATTTAACTTTATTTATTTATGTTTACGATAGAAGGATAATTGAATCTGAATACCTGAGAATCATGTTTCTATGACCATGTCAAATTTTGGCATGAATAAAATTATACAAAATATTACAATAAATTAATTTTTCTTAAAACATTATTCCAATTCAATTTTTATTCAAAATCATGCATATATTTATGAAGTTCTTATATTCCTAAAATTATAATATTAAAAAGAATATATTTTTGCAAATTTTTTTTAGAATAATTATAAATAAAAGTACATTTTTGGTTAGTTATACTACTTTTCTTTACTATATTACTGAACTATTAAATTCTTCAAATTAATTCAATTAAATTTATTATAAAGGGACTGATTTAGCTCCACTTGTTTATTTCTGTGTGGACAAAGTAATTTAATTTATACCTTCTATTATCCGTCTTCATTGGTTTCTGCAAACCATCCTCTGTTGGCGAGCGCTTTCGGACATTGTCCATCTTCTTGGCCGAATAGATGTGTTCACTGTCACTGTCTGTATTCAACTGCCATTCAAGGCAAATTTAGATCTATTTAATTATAAAATCTATTAACAAATTTCTCTAAAATAGTCATGAACCAAATCTACCAAGCCAAGCAGAGTTCAGGGTTCCATGAAGTCTGGGGACATGTCAAAAGATTCCTTCTTAAAAGTGGGAGTGTTTTTCTTTGTGCTTATTGGGGGATCTTTAAGTAAAGGTGTTCTAATTAATGGGTTGGTAGAGTGTAATAGTAAAACAAATTAAATGGAAATAAATCTTAAGTAATTCATAAAGATAAAATAAATATAATAATTTATGATTCTAAATTTGAAATGGTAGATTTAAAGTTTCAATTGCTCATTTTTTAAATTTATAATAAATTAAATTTTCAAATGAATAAACAACAATATTTAGCAAGATAGAATTGTACAATTAATTAGTTTTTTTTTCACTTTATTATACTAACTAATTAATTCTAAATCACAAGAGATTTTATAGATGGGTGAATCCTTCCAGACTCGTTCTTAAAATTATTGATGCAATTTATGTAAGACTGGTACAGGAATGATTGACAATGTTTCCAAAATTTGTAAGTTCAAGTAGGTCATAATGCTAGTAAAAAGTCTTATCATTTACTATGCGAGTAATATACCTCTTTCACTAATTTGTATAACTCTTTTGAATTTATAAAAAAAAAGTCTTACTATCAATCTGAAAATACGATTTGAACTCGTTGAGTTTACTAATGACAGAGGTTGTTCTTTGTATACTGAACTGGTGAAGAGCAGAAGGGGAAACCCTTCATGTGACCAACAAGGATTGGAAGTTTTTTAGCATTTTAGACACAGTATTAAAACATAAACATAATAAAGAAATAAAGAAAATGAAGAATAAAGAAAAATATTAATCTAAATAAGGAAATATATATACATAAATTTTGGCAGATCCTATTTGGTTAACTTTTCTTAAATTAATTCTAAATTTTTGCATTAGATATTTTGTTGATACTTGAAACAAAACTTTAGATGAACTTTAGACCAGAGATTTTGTGTAGTCTAATATAATCATAATTGTGATCAAATATAATTAGAGAAAGTATTTTCATATTATTTGAATGGTAAAAATGTTGTATCATTTTTAAAATATTGAATTTTAATAATTTATTACCAATAATGTTTTGTAATACAGCTTTATTTATTTAATTTATCAAAATAATGTAATTTAACTACATTTATTATCCTTCTCCATTCATCAAAATCAGTTCTTAAACAAGTTCGGCCAAGTTTCATTCAGGAGTGAGAGATTATTCCAAGCTCTCAAAATGTCCAGGTCTATAGAAAACATTTTGCTTTCTTCAACCAGCTTGCCAGAATTGTACAATCACCGAGAACAAGATCAAGACTGTAGCGAGGGTGCTCAAGATGCTTCAGTCCAATAGTGGCCAAATACTTGGTGTAAGTTCTGTCAACGAGAGATCAAGCATTTTCATAGTGAAGTTACAAGGTGTGCTTTCTTGACTTTGGTCGCAGATTATTCATAAGCCCTATATTAAGCAAGGACTGCTCAATATAATTGGCTGTGGCTGTCTTCTATGTGTCAAAATCTCAGGCTCTATAATTCCAATCTACCTTATATATATATATTTAGATTGTCCATTATCAAATAGCATCTTTTATACCAAGTCCCACAAGAAGGGGAAACTTAAAGAAAATAATTTTCTTTAATCTCAAAATCAAATGAATTTCTGGTGCTTAAAGCTTTTAGGTCTCCTATGTCTGCTGATACGTCATTTGCAGATTTTCCTCTTTTAATAATATCTATAGACTTCCTTCTCTCTCAGCACCCTCCAAAGTAAAATTTAAAATTTCCACAAATTTCTGTACCACTTGAATATAGTTGTATAATGTCGACAATCATTTAGTCAATACAGTTTTATTCCTTCTAAGCATTGATCTCTCCTTAATCCATGTGAAAAGTTATGACTCTATGTGGCCACACTAAGAACACTGATCTGTCACTGTCAACAACTGAGCCTAGAGACACTCTGCTGGCAGTTATTATACAGGCATGGATATGGAACATGCAGTCTTCTGGGTCTTTCTGTTATATCACATTGGAAAATATTACAGTGCGGAAAATATATTTAAATATTATTGACAATAATTAACGAAAAGAAAATTTCTGTTAAAAACTACACTTTAAAAAAAATTTTTCACACATTCTCACTAATTTCTTACGTTATTTATTAAAATGTGACAGTTTTGAAGTGCCATTGCTACTCACTTGTTCTAATTTTAGTTAATTTGCTTTCAAAGTTTTGTTATAAATATGTTGAATTTTTTTTTTTTTTTTTTTTTTAAACATAAACCCTTGAATATTTCTAGTGTTCTGTAAGTTGTGGAATAGGTGAAGAGACACGTCATGTTCACTGCTCAGTACCAAATGCATGTTCAAATCTTTCAAAACCCATCACTTCAAGGCCCTGTTATATGCCTGAATGTAACCTTGGGCATGCTAATTCAATTTCTGGTGATTCTATCAACAGATTCACATGGAGGCAAAAAACAACTGATGTGAGTACAGTTTTTTAATACATATATCATAACACATGTTCTCTTTCAGAAATAAATCTTCAGATTTATTCTAGCCAAATATATCTAAATTTTTACCTTTTATTACTTATTTGTTTTAATATAATAATTTTTAGAGATTTCTTCAAGGCAATCAAACTTAATCAAACTTTGACAAATGTTCTGTCTTGTTATGAATATAAATAGGGCGTAATAATCTTAGAGTTGATCGCCCCTAAACCCGATCCTACCTATGAATATAAATATATTACACTGGAGAACACATAAAAAACTGATTTAGATCTGACACTGTTTTTGCACTAATTCTTGGCATCTTAATCTGAGAATAACCTCAGATTTTGTCCATCACGTCAACTTTTTAAAGTACAGGATATCCTCAGAAATCATAAAAATCATGCATTTTAAATAACATAAAGTAAAAATGTACCAAATATACAGTTTACAAAATATTTAATGTAAGTTAAATCGAGTTCATACGTATAAAATTGTTTAACTAATGAACAGTACTTAAAAATTAAGATAAAAATTTGTGTTTCTAGCTTTTTCTGGAGCATTTAGTTTGTGTACATTAGAGCTTCATGCTCCAACTATAGTCAGCCATCAATTGTACGCCCATCTACCTTGATACCTTGCTTCCATGAAATGCTCACTCTGCTCCTCACTCACTGCACCAAGATTGTTCGAGAAGGTGGCTGTGTAAAAAATGCAATTTAATGCTCATGTTGCAACTTAGCTTTTGGAAGCTTTCCAAGAGTTGCTAGACAATTTCGGAGTACTTCAATGCTTGTGTATTTCCAAGAAAGTCTTTAACAATGTTTTTGAATGCCATATCAGTATTATCCTTCTTCCAAAGAGGGAAATTCATTGAAAACTGGCTCGGGGACTTTGGCTGAATGTGGTATTGGGCGCATATCTGATGGTAAACTAGGATACTCTATTTTACATTTGTCTTTCTTGTTATATCCCGATGTTTGCGCTATTCAAAAGTAACAATCACTTGTTGTTCGCACCAAATCATAGGTATACCAAATGGAAGCTTAGCACGTGTTCCCTTGGTCCACATCCATACACTCTCAACACACTTTTTGCGCACTTTGCGAGGTGCCCATGCTTTATCTTGATCACCAATTTTCACTTTAAAATAGGCAAAATATGCTTGTCTGACAAATGTACTGTTCGACCTTTGACTGGGAATGGTAAAACTGCCACATATATAACAAAACGAATCGGGGCTGTTTTCGCACTTACGACGTGTAGTAGCAGAGATAGCCATAAGGAAATGTTTCAGTTCAAAGACACTGTGTAGTTCTGTACACTTCCGTAACGAAATACTAAATACTGCTTACCAACACACCACAGTTTAACAGACATAACTAAACGGCAGGTCTAGACCAGCATGCTCCCCACCCATGTAGAAACCCAATGTGACGTGATAGAAGAAAACTAAAAACAGTTTTGAAACCAGCATGCTTAATTCTATAGAATTATTTTTCCTAAATAGCTAAAAAAAATCTAACTCAACAAAAATTGACTTTCAAATTGTTCTCCAGTGTTATTTTTGCTTGCATTAACGGTTTTAAAGCAACTTTTAAAGAAAGACAAAAACATTCTGTTGTTAATATTTACAAAAGACAGAATTTTTCTGTATTCCAAATAGAATTTTTAATAATTTTAATTTAATTCACTTTGGCTTTGTGATCCATTCTTTACCTAAGGTTATTTGGTATATATTTATGAGTGCCAAGTATTTTTTAAATATAATTTTATTTTTAAATAAAACTGTAATTTGTTACTCAAATATCTTATCTTACATCTAGGTTTTCACTTTACTCTCTCCTAGGCACTCCAGTTTCTTGCCAATAGCCTTATAGCTACCTAGTTTTGATGACATACAGTACACTAATTCTACTCTAATTCTTAGATGGATACAAGTTACTTTTCGCTGACACTGGCTAATACCCAGCTGTGGGAATTGATTGTGTTCTCATTGCTAGTTGTTGGTTACAACCTATCCTATTATCATATAAAAGTTATTTTGGAAGTTACTTCTTTCACACCATCTGATAAGAGATATCTGGTGCAGGCTAATACCGAACTGTGATAAGATGAAGAAGCTATTTTTCTTCTTTTGAACACAGGCGCAGTCATACGCTCAGACATGAGTTCCTTCAGCCTTCACACATCAGTGATCCAAGCTAATAGAATCTTGAGGATATTTAGATTTGGTTTAACCTAAAAAAAAAGTTCCTATTTTATGTCCAGTGGGACGAAAACTGATCATATCTAATTGATAAAGAATTATCTGCTTATCTAGTCAGTGGTCATATGCTGCTCACCGAGACAATATTGTGACTCTTCATCTGGGTGTTTTATTTGGCAAACTTTACATGGCATAACATATGTGAAATATAATAATAAAAATGTAGTTTTTTCAGATCAACCTTGATCGAAACCCAAATTCTCTACTAACAAAATATTTTATTTTAAGTTTAGGGTTAAAATATATATATATATATCAAAAAATCTCAATTATTTTATTTGTTTTCTAGTGCTCTGTTACCTGTGGTAAGGGAGAAACATATACAACCATACAATGTTATGACAACAATGTAGAGAAGATAACAGACCCAAGGTATTGTACTGGTCAGTATCGGCCAACACATGGGAAAGTTGAAATCTGTTACATGCCATCCTGTCCACATTGGGTTGTTGGTGATTGGGAGCCTTGTCCTGCAATTTGCGGGACTGTAAGTTTTATCTTTTGGAACTAAGGAACACATATAAACCTTCTGACCTTCTTCCTTCCTTTCTTTCTCCTCCTTTTCTGCCATAACAAATTATTTTACTCTCCCATTCAACCACTTGGGTCATGAAGGAAGGTACCAACCCTATTATAAGCACCCATGGTATAGACCATGTTTTTGTTTTTTGATCAGAATGCCCGGATTGCCTCCAGCACCAGCTTGAGAGACCTAAACCTCTCAACTGATCTGGCCCAACCTCGGCTAGATGTACCCTGCGCTGCTGATCCCAACCTCTGACTAACAGCTTTTTTACTTTAATGGGCTTAATGTAAGAATTAGGTTAATGGATCAGGTCTGTAACTGTGGATGTGCATCGTTGGGCTAGGCCATCCATATCCTTCAGACTGCCATAAGATAATAGGTGAGGTCAAGATTCGCAACACAAGCCATCCAAAACCGTGAAAATGCCAACCCGGACCTCCACCTTCCCCCTCTCCACAATGATCTCCCCCGGATAATTATTGTCATGGGTGAATAATAGTTTAGTACATAGATAAATTGAAGTTAATTTATTTTTTTGAANTTTATTTTTCTACCAATTCCATTCATTTTGTTAACATAAATCTGAAAACTTAAGAAGCTGAATCTAAAGTTTGTGTTCATTTCTGTAGCTGCTTACCAATAAATAGATTTATCCAAAACTGTTTTGGACATTTTTAGCTGCATTAAGTTTTAACATTGATAGATTGATAACCAAACTCGGAGACTCCCTTACCTGGGAGACCTGGAGTCTTATGTGAAGGTTGTTCTTCTTTTGGTAAAGTTTTTTCTTAGTTTTGGGGTATCAAAAGTTCACCTATCTCCTTTGATTTACAATCCCATCTTTAAAGCACAGGAAGCATTCCCTACCTGGCTTTGTATAATGTATAATGCTTTAGATGGTTTGCCTGACTAAGAAGAGAAAATTTCATCAGGTTGGATTTCTAATGGCTTGGTCTCCTAGGAGTGGGAGTTTTCTGAAATGTCTATTAAAATAGGGAAGTGGTCGCTGATATAGTTGTCATTTAAAACTAAATATCTTATAATGAGGTCGATTGACTCATTTACTAATCTAGGACTTAAGAAAGAGGGAGCATTATTGTTTAATAAATTAAGATTAAAAAATTATAAAAATTTTCAACAGTTTTACACTGTTTAGTAATTTTTGAATGTATATATTAGTATTTTTAAAAAATGTTAGGTTATGAGAATTGAAATCAATAGACAAAATAATTAGAAGAGGTAACTCATTGAAAAGTTTGGTAAGTTCTGCATCTGTGAAATTCCGTCCCGGTGGTAAATATAAAGAACAGATTGTGAAAGGGAAAAGGTAATAAATTCTTCTTACTGTAGCTTATAGATTAGTAGAGAGATTAATAAGACTGTGAGGTATATGGTCTTTAATCAGCAAACTAACACCCCAACAAGCAGCCTGGCCTAAAAAGTAGTCATTTCAGTAACATCAATAGCTAGGAATTTAAAACGTGTCACTTGCTGTAAAATGAGTTTTTTTTTAGGGGTTATGTCACAGTGTTTACTAGTAAATAATTTAGTAGTAAATATGTAACATTATTTACATGTTACTCAATACTATTTATATTCCACTGTAAAATAATCATAAAAATAGAGAGTATATTGTTTTAGATAACTATGGATAATTTAGTTTGATACAATATAAACATGAAATACGCACATGGCATATACTCTCTCTCTCTCTCTCTCTCTCTCTCTCTCTCTCTCTCACNTATATACCCTCACATAAGCATGTTTATGGTGACACATATACATACCATCATTAAAATGATTTGAAAAAAAAAACATATAGAAAATTGTTTTATATCATAATACCAATATAATTATCCAGAGAAGTTTGATTAGTTTTCTTAATTCTCACAATAATATTAATATGCAGAACATGCAGCGTGAAGGACCTATTAAGAACATATTGATTTGATTTAAAAAGATTTGTTTACTGAACAAACACTGTCAGAATTTTAATAAAATTTTTGGTTTAGGTTTGCAGACAAAAAATTGTATAAATGTGTATTCTATTATGATACACATTTATTGTTATTAATAGAGTTTATATTATTAGAGTTTAAGAGATTTGTCTTTAACTCTTAAAAATTTTAAAACATTTTTTTGTTTAATTTTAACACTTTTTTCATTTAATGTATTTCTTAACATTTTTAATTTAATTAAAACTTTTTTATTTTTATAATTTTACTCTTCATGATTAGCTATGAATTAAATAGCATATAAACTATTAAATGGCAACGTGGCATATATACAGCAAATTTCCTTAGTCTCCCACTAACCTCAGCAGGTTAGCCATAGGACGTGAAACAAAAACTTTGATAACAAAAAATACCAACTCATTGCTTTTTCTTGTTTCTTTTTTCAAATTGCCACCAATATCAAATCTATAATGTAACCGTTAGACGTTTTGACTGTTAGAGCAATTTTAACTTTTAATCCTTAATCTTACCTGCTTATGGTTGATAAATGAAGTTCATATGAAGTCAGGCACATATTCAGATAGGATAAAACTTAAATCTCAAATTGTATCAAAATCGGTTCTGCAGATGCCGAAAAGTTAGTTTATTTTATTCGATTTTCGAATTCTGCGTGTCTTGAATCGTGAAATAAATTTGAGGAAAGGGAAATTATAATTTTAATTTTATAGGTCGGTAAGGAGAGTTTATTTTCCATATAAGAAAATACCTTATATTTGCTTAACAATTAAGACTTATGAAATTACAATCTCTTAAAATAATAACTGTATCGCAGCTTGAAGAGTATTCGCTATTTATTTTTTGGACTACAGGTAAATGGGCAGACCGTGTGTTTCGTATTCGCAAGTAAGGGGAGAACGTGTAAGAGATAAATGCTGTTACACCCCCCCCCCCCTCCACTTCTCTTTTGTAC
>KZ808641.1:105033-120175 GCA_000696205.2 Oncopeltus fasciatus | reverse complement strand
TTTTTTTTTTTTTTTTTGAAAGTACATAATTTATTTTTTAAAGTACTAAAAGTTCTGATAATTTAGTAAATTCTGTTTTGAAAAAAAACCCTTTCAGGATCTTCTGAATGAATGACGGGTTGTTTTATTTTTAATCACCAGGTTCAAGAGAGAGGGATTTATGGCTTCTTTAATACAGATCAAGTTCCCTGGTTCTCAATCGCTGAGATAAGATTGCCTTTTCCGAATGTCTACAAAATTTGTAACACATCGCAGGATTCTCTGACTTGTTTGATGCCAAGCATCTCATCAATCTTTGACACCTCTCCTTGGACGAGTTCCTTTCCTCCAGAACTTTTTTTTATCAAAGTGATCTTATTTTAAGTCTCACTCTACTTGCTATACTCTTTCTTCCTCTTGGATAATATCTCTGCAACTTATTTACCCCACTAACTAGACAAACTTCCTCCAAAGGGCCAAGGGCTTCTTCAGCTGAATGTGAATTGCATTCTTTAGGTGTTCTTACTTTTCTGATACAATACCTCAAAAATGTACGTGCTTTCTACAGGATGCCTTTCAGTCGGTCTTCAAAAGCATTCTTAACATCAGTCTCCTCATCTGTCTGATAAACATTGATACTCCAGCTTTCCCACATTGGCTCTTATCAATGCCATTCCACATATGAAGACACATCCTAAAAAAATCTTGGTCCCTACCCTTCTTTGTTTTACTCAGAACAAAGAGGTCAGGATTTATTTTTCTACCAATTCCATTCATTTTGTTAACATAAATCTGAAAACTTAAGAAGCTGAATCTAAAGTTTGTGTTCATTTCTGTAGCTGCTTACCAATAAATAGATTTATCCAAAACTGTTTTGGACATTTTTAGCTGCATTAAGTTTTAACATTGATAGATTGATAACCAAACTCGGAGACTCCCTTACCTGGGAGACCTGGAGTCTTATGTGAAGGTTGTTCTTTTTTTGGTACAGTTTTTTCTTAGTTTTGGGGTATCAAAAGTTCACCTATCTCCTTTGATTTACAATCCCATCTTTAAAGCACAGGAAGCATTCCCTACCTGGCTTTGTATAATGTATAATGCTTTAGATGGTTTGCCTGACTAAGAAGAGAAAATTTCATCAGGTTGGATGGATGTAGTAGGACTTTCTTGTATTGTCTGGGTACATGTGGCCATTTTTCAACATTTGATGAAGTAGGAGGACCACTGAGAACCATGAAAAGTTGTATGCCAGTCTTTATCGTGTTTTTTTTTTGTTTTTTTTTTTTTTTCTCTGCAACAAAGAATATTAGATCAAAATACTGTTACACTTTTCCTTTAAATTTATTTACACCTAACTCTTATTAAACTCGACAAATATTTTAGCAGATTTTCCAAGAAGAAATCAAACTATTTATATTTGAAAATTTTTCACAATTCTTCATCAATTCTCCTGTGAGGTTGGTCTGAAAATTTGCCTTTGATGCTCCTATGATGTTACCAGCAATGAGAAAGTTATACTGTTTTACTAGAAAATTCACCTAAAATCTTTCGTCACACACCCACCTGTAGGGTTCCCCTTTGGCAATTTTATGACATCGCCAGCGATTAGATAGTCATAGAGGTACCGCAGTAAACTATAGGCACCGCCATTACATTCATTTGCAAGTGCCATAACTGCTCTTTTTACATTACTTATATACATTCGCCTCTTTTTAAATATCCATCATTAAATTAATTTCTTGTTACTGAGCTCTCCTATGTTCCTCTTAACTCTCCACAAACACAGCAGTATCTGGTAGCCGTATAAGGCACATCCCTTAATGTCATTCTGGTTTCAAAGTCACTTTCGTTACATTATCCATGCTCCAGAATCCACCAATTAATCACTTGCTCATATCCCACAGACAAGTTTCTAAGATAATCGATTTAGCTAATTGTTTCAGTTAGTGCTGATTTAATAGCGATTGCTAAACACTTCTACAACAATTGTAGTGGGCCCTTTTTTCTCCCCCATAGGCCTGATTATGAAAAAAGCTTACAAAAAATAGTATAGAAACACATCTTTAAGTCATAATCTAACAAAGAATAAATAAATATTATATTTTCATTTAGACTTATAGACATGTTTCTATATTGTTATTGTATGTTGAAGGCCTGAAATTCAGTCTGAAACGTTGGCTAAAATAAAACCTTTTTTGGTCATTAATTAGTTTTTATTCTTCAAATACCAAGATTCCTGAATATCCTCTCTTCATAAAACTTGATGGTCAACAAATTTACCTCCATATTAATTAATATAATTAATTTTGTTATTATAAAGTAAGCTTTAAAATTGCCAAGAACTTTAAAAGCTTTTAAGCTTTTATTAGTGATGGAAAAAACAATTTAAATTAAAATAGAAGTTTATTTAATTTATTATTATTGAAAGTGTAAAGCATTGGTATTTATTTCCAGTGTTCAGTAAGCTGTGGCACTGGAGTTATGACTCGGAAAGTGGTGTGTCATGGACACTGCATTGGACCAAAACCTCCTGAGCATGCACCGTGCGAGGCAGGCCCCTGTGCCGAAGAAGGTTTTTGGATCCCTGGATCATGGTCTGAGGTAACTAATTAATTATGGTTTTGTTATTCATATATATTGAAGCTATGAGTGTTTCATATATATATATTCCATTTTTCAGTTGTTTTAGCTTTAACTGTGTTTACTTTCTGTGGGGTTTAAGAAATTGAAAAAATATAAATGAGTAAAATGTAAAATGAGCTGCTTTCCTTGACGAATACGAATTTCAATAGTTGGTATTATTGCTTTTTTCTTCTTTTTTTTTTTTTTATTCTTAATTTGTAACAATTTTATTTTTCAACATGTATTGTGAAATCATAAAATAAATTATTTTAATCTATAATAAGTAATGGGTTAAGATTGTTCAAATGAGAATGTTTTGATTGTCAAGAAACTAATTCAGTCAGTTTTACATTTATTTAAAAAAAAATTATTATTAAAAAAAGTATGAAATAAAACAAAAACTAATATTTAATCTACTACATATTTCATGCAGAAGATTTGTAATCAGAAATTTTGGCCTGCTTAATCTTGGGGATATTAAGAGAGATATTATATCTCTCTAATTATTTGAAGTCTTTGAGAAGTCCTTAATATATAGTTTAGCTTAGTTAAAGTAAAATGACTTAGAAAGCTTAGTTTTCATTGCATGAGGAAATTAATACATTTTGGTATATTCAGTAGCTAAATATTTTTATATTTAGATTGTGTGTGTGTGTGTGTGCGTGTGTTTGTGTGTGTGTGTGTGTGTATCTATGTATGTATGTGTTGGAATGTATGTATATATGAAGTTGGAAAAAACTGTGTCTTGTTAAATCAAGTTTACTATTGTGCTGTTTAACTCCTATTTGGAGGTTTTATTATAATATTGTTTATACAATTTTATGAATATCATTCATAAAGCTAGATATACTAAGTGATTTTTTTAATAGCATATATTGGCTTAATTTTTTATATAAGTTCCTATTATAGAGCATCTCATTTCAGCCTGAATATAAATCTCTAAGATGACTACTCTTTTGAATTTATACAAATTGATTACTTAATTCCATAAAAAGACCTTTAAAAAACTGATGAATAAAACATACTACTTAATCTACAACTTCCAGTGCAGTGCATCTTGCGGAGAGGGTACCCAGGAACTTCAATTTAGGTGTGAAAGCAGAGACGGAGAAGTTCTTCCAGATAGTTATTGTTCATTTCCTCCTCCCACTAGGCGAAATGTGTGCAGATCAGCTCCTTGCAAGCCTATTTACAAGTGGGAAGTCACTCGGTGGACACCAGTATGTACAAATTTATATGCTTTAAATTCTAATGACAAAGTTGTAATGACTGAATAGGAGATCATGGTCAAGTTATGTAACAGTATTTCACAAGAGCTCAATCAATTAGAGATCCAGTAGGGAGATGGCCAAATATTAAAGCCATGTATTAAATTAAAAAATTTAAAAATTATTTTTTTTGTTTGAAACATTTNCATTTGCGTGATCCAAGACCGGTTTTATACCCTACAAATGTTAGATATAAAATTTTCTCTCTATTGCCAATCAGGTGAGGGGAAATAATTAGTGTGTATTTCGGCCCGACCGTCTGGTCCACATCTTCACTCCAGGAATTCTCTATTTACCAAGGTGACGGCTGAATGAATCAAGATTTAGTATTGTAACTTGACATGGTATATATATATATATATACAATGTATAGTCTAATATTTTATCAATTCATCCATTTCATTATTTAACGCATACAGATAGTATGATTTTCTAAAAAAAAATTCTTAAAATTCTGACCATTGTAAAGATGTAGTTCAGTCAATTGTGTGTGAGTGTTTTTGCATGTGTTAGTGCTTGGGCATGCCTATAATTAAGAATTATTCCATGCCCTGCTGGTGCACGAGCCCAGTATGTCCTCAAGAATATGGGGGACTTAATGATGGATAATCCTCTATAAGCAGCCAAAGACTTGAAGAGAAATCTATTGGAACCACCACTTCTCAAAATATGTGAAATTATATCTTATTGGAGGATAAAATATGTAATAAACTTCTTTAAAAAAGTGTGTGTGTTTCATTATTTTAAAATTATAAAATAGATTAAATGTTTCATTAATCAATGTTTATTAATAGATAATGTGTTTTATTGTGTTAATTTAATTAAGGGCTAGAAATTAGAACAGCTGAAATAGTATTTAATTGTGCAATAGTTTTCAAATGTTCTTAAGTCTGTAATCATTTAAATGTACTAAAGATATTTATTGTTTGTCAATTAATGTTCTAGTCCTTACAATTCTTATTTATTTTTATTGACAATCTGTACTTAAGGTTAGCTCGATGCTTGATAAAAGAAAGAATGGGTTCATTAATAGTTGAATTTAAATTATGACAAAGTGTGGTTTAATTGAGCATCTATATAGAAAATTGTTAATATCTCTGTTACTGTTGATATAATTGAAAAAATATCTTAATTAAAGTAACTTATTTTTTAATTTCCGACAATTAATGCTCTATACATGTTTTAGCTATCTCCAATGGGAAGAAAGTAAAATTTGAATCATTTTTTCTAATCAAGCATATGTAAGAACTCTTTAAATCCCCAGCTGTTGAATCAAATTAATTGTTAAATAATTTAAAGTTGACTAATAACCCATAACTGATTAAAAGGCCCTATTCTTTCCGTAGGGCCTGTTTATCTCATTTTCTGGTGACCTACTAGGCTAGCACATGGTAATGTTATAATAATTGTTTTATTTCATCCCTCTAATAAATCCCCAATGATCAATTTTTAGTGTTCATTGAGGATTTATTGAGAGGATGGAGTAAAACAATGATTATAGCATAACCGTATACTTGCCTAGTATGTCACCAGAAAATGAGAAGTGGCTAGATTTTATCTATCAAATTTTTAGTTAATGAGGTATATATTTTTAAAAAAAGATCATTTATTTTTTCAATTACTAAACTGAAAAAGAAATTCTAAATTTTCTCAGAATTACAAAATTCACTTTCAGGAAATGTTATTGATATTTTGTGCTTTAAAACAGTGTATATTGCAATGTTTATTTATTTGTTACAAACTATTTATATTATTAGTTCAACAGAAATAAAGTAGTTTCCTTTAACACATTCAATGCTCATACTCATGAACTATCCTAGATAATAGTAGACCTCTTAGTGTTGTGGGGACCACGAAGAAAATTTCTTTCCACTGAGAACTGGTTATATATCATAGTCAACTTTGAATTATCATTATTTCAAAAGTTATTAAAAAAATCCTAGTCCTACTGTTGTTTTCATTAATTAGTATCCATAATTTTATTTTATATCTGTGGATGAGCTGTATTCTTTGGCATTTTTAAATATTAAATTTGGTTTATCTCCACTACAGTATCTCTATTGAATATAATATGGGGAAACTAATGAGTTAACTGTTGTTATTCTTTATTTCAATGAAATTGAAATTATTTTTATTTTCTTGAAACAAATTTTATAAGCAAATGAACTGAATTGTTTTAAAACCTATTATACTTTTTTCTAAGCTTGAAATTAACAAAAAAAAATATTACCAAGATGTTTTCATTTTACTATAAACATATAAATAACCTAGCTCATTATAGGTAAAGAATTTTCAATTAGGTGCATTTAGAAGAATGGAGGAATTTGGTTCTAATAAAGGGGACAATATTCTAGTGCTCAGCAACGTGTGGTAAAGGGACAAGGACCAGACTTGTGGAATGCAAAACAAGCAATGGAGAGATGGTGAGCCCAGCCTACTGCCTAGCCTCAAGGAGACAGCCAAATGACACCAAGGCCTGTAAGAAAGCACCATGCTTTTTCGACTGGGATGAAGGGGAATGGTCTCAGGTACAGAAATGACAAATTCCCACCCTTCCTGATCCTATTTTGTTAACTTTCTTACAATCAGTGCCTGCAATAATTTTTTTTTTTTTAATACAAAGATTCATGGTTTAAAGAACTGCTGAAATGTTTTTGTTGTTATGTGAAATGTTAATTTATTATGGTATGGAGTATTGCTCAGAGAAGCACATTTTAGACCAAAGTAGCTCTATTTAAAACTCAATGTCAGCTTTAATGATGAACTATTAATTCAAACAATGGTTTTGCTTAAATAAAAAGTAGGAAGTAGCATTTAACTTCTTTCTTCATAAGTATAATCATTTCCTGCCATAAACATTACAAAAAAAAGACTTAAAAAGTTAAGTATTCTGTTTATTTTAGTTGCATTCTGAGTTAATGAAAAAAAAAAATTCAGCCTAGGTCATTTACACCTAATGAAATGACAAAAATTTGATAATCATTCTTTATGAAAACAATGTGTTGTAACATACACAATATTTTAACTGATAGTGATACTAAGATGCCAATATCTGCAAAATAGATTTATTTTTAAAAAATAATCTTGTTATTCATAAAACTTAGAAATAAAATTATTTTTGTGAGTAAGAAATATAATAACCGAATTGTTGGTATTTTTCAAAATTCAAATATTACATACCAGCCTTGTCAATACCATAGTTCATTTTTGTGATTAATTATAGTTCTTTTTATGCGTGAATTAACAGAGCTCTTGCACTCTGTCACTCTTGGAATTGCTAATAATTGACCCAGACACATATTAAACTCAAATTTGTTTTCCTTATATGTTGGAACCATTCATGGTGAGACCCAACTTTTCGACTTATCTGAATATTATTGAATGTATTGTGTGCTCACCTATCTAAAAACATTAATTTTCTTTAAATAATTCTTTCTTCTCACATTATCATGATGTCTTCTATAATTGATTAATTTTTTGTGTTTCTTTTCTTTCATCTTAAATGCGAATTGTTAATTTTTTTCTATTTTTCTGACTCATAATAAATCATTATTTGAGATAAGACTTTACATTCAATCCTTTTGTGTGAGAAAAATATATTATTTGTTACTTTGTTAAACAAAGATGGCCTCATAACCTCCTGGGAACATAGTCTGTAATTAATTTGAGAGTATTGATATCGGTCACTTTGTCTCCTCTTGCAATTGCCATTTTGTTATTTTTTAGTATTTCATTGAAATTAAATTACAATTTTTTTAATATTAACATAAATGTGATAAATAATTAAATGTCAAGAAAAAAAAAAAGAAAATATTTCACATTTTAGATAACCTTCATTTTCCTATTTGACTGATTTTGCTATAAAATAAATTTAGTCTTACAATTTACATTTTAAAGTGAAATACCAAATTTTATTCATTAAAACAACTAATTCTAGGCCATAAAGTTAATAGTCCATCACTTTTGAAATGCATAAAGGGAATTCCTCAGTATTACAGCTGATGAATATGTGTATGTGAACCTTCCATGTCAATCTTTTATCAATAAAATCTGAGTTCTGTTCCATGGACTAAATATTATGCCCGCTGCTGCAAAAAAAAACATTTTTACTCCCGCCTGACATTTTAAATAATCCCCACCCCTTTTCATCTGATTTTGCATATGTTCATTAGTGTGTGCATATGTGTTCGCATACTTGGGTGAATTTTATTTATCGTTTATCAATAAACAGACCTTTGTTGTTGTCTCAAAAAAATATTATACTCACTAGATTAATTGAAATTCACTTCAAACTGACAAAGCAGGTCCTTCCCCATTTCTACTGGTCCGATTGTGCTCAATAACAAACTTACCCTCTTGTTTTGCATTTAAAAGCTACTTAGTGATATTTATTTTTAAAACAGAAAATTTCGGTATTGATATGTGTGTATGTGTGGACGCGCATGAGTGCATGTGTATGTATAAATGTTAGTGACTATCAATTTTGGTGTCTAGAAGGTAGGGAATATCTGTCATGAGAACAACAGCTACATTTCTTTGGAATTTGCTAGTAAAATACAAAAACAACCATAATGTGGAGCTTAAGTATTATATTCATATGGAGTTTTTTGACCGTAGATATTATATTAGATGTTTTTTTGTTGGGGTTCAGTCAAGGTATATCCAAAAATACATATATAAAAAAAAGTGTATTTAAAAATAAATTGTTTTTTTGTACTATGTATGAAAACTCACCATATCTATTACTCATAGATTGGATTGGTTTAATACTTATGATAAATTTAATGATAATGATCATGTAATAATAACTGCTGATGGTACAAATATAAAGGCCATTTGTCAGGGATCTATTGATATCCAAGTTTTTCGGGAAGAATATTGAAGAAATTTATATTAACTAATGTATGGTATGTACCTATAATTTCCAAAAATTTATTTTCGGTCCTAGCTGCTCAGATCAGAGACCAAAAAGCAGATTTGAATCTACTAACCTCAAGTGTAGATTGATTGAAGGGAAAGAAACTCTTGTTTCAGGCTCTCGACAAATATTTGGTGGGCTTTATCAATTAAATAATAGAGTTATCCCTACAGATCAAGATTCTAAATCTTTAAGTAACCAATCCATCTCATTCAATAAACATGATTTACTCCAGCTTTATCATGAAAGAATGGCTCATCAAAATAAACCTCACATTAAAGATGTCATTAAAAGGGAATTAAATATTGATGTTCCTCTTGACAGTGGATTTTGCAAGGGATGCATAAATGGAAAAGCTCATAGGTTAAAATTTGGTAGAAGGAAAAGAGCTGAAAATCCAGGACAGGTGATACACTCAGATGTATGTGATCCATTTGTAGCATCTAAAAGTGGTATAAAATACTTTGTAGTTTTTAAATATGACTAGTCTAGATTTAGGAAAGTATATTTCATGAAAAAAAAAATGATAAAGTATCTGATAATTTAAAGGATTTTCTTATGTAAACCAAAGTAACTGAACATATTACAAAATCACTACATAATGTTAAGACAAAAAAATGTGGCTTAATTTCTCAATTTTGCTTAATTTTGTTATCTTAATTATTTCTTATTGAGTGCATAACTTAACATATAAGTATTTGGCATTAATCGAAAAGAGTAAGAGGAAATTTTAAGTAGAAATTATGAGTCTAAGAGCAACATTATCTCCAGAAAAGAGGGAATTGAGGAGTTAATCGGGAACTAAAGAATCCAAAATGCTCATGCTCCACATATTTATTTCCTATGCTTCTTAATAATGCTGTTGTGGATGATCTGTATTAAATATTTTGATATCTCAATTAATGTGAAAACATTGTTTACATGATGGCACATTTTAGTTAATGAGTCTATTAAAACAGATTTGTTATCAATACTTATTTAAATTAAAAGTAATCCAACATTATAAAAAAAAATTAATGCAGGTGAAAGTAGGAAATGTTCTTGATCATGTCTTTTGTGCATCCTTTTTCTGTTCTCCTCATAAATGGTAAATTGGTGTTTGCATGAAATTTATTCATGTTATATTAACAAGGAGAAGTGGCTTAACTAACATGAGATCGATGTTTTTGTTAAATATAAATATTACATTATTACAAATTATTTGAGGCCATTTATTGCCTCAGTAATTTGTATTTTTAATATTAAATTTATATAATTTCACCTTATAAATTATATATAAAATTATGTCCTTACTTAAATCTACATTTTATGTTCAACTAATTTTAACTTAAACTTCAATTTAAATTTTATTATAATTAAAAGAAGAAACTATGGTTTATGTTCTCACACAGTTCATTTTTTTTTTTCTACTTTTATTATATCTTGCCTGTCTAGAAGATTCTTGAATAAACAACAAATGGTTAAAACTTACTAAAATTATTAATTTATAGTTTAATTTTATTGTAGTGTATTTACGGTACTGGTCTTCAAAATTGGTATTCATAAGAATAACTTAGTGAGAGCATTAACTTTTCCATGAATAAAGCTTCCTACTCAAAATAAGTACTTTAATTACTAATAGATAAGTTGTTTATTAGCAGAACTAATGCAACCTTAAAAACTATATATGTTCAATTTTTTTTTTTTTTTTCACTTCAGATGTTCCTTAAGATTTCAAATATTCCAAATTTCAAAGATATTCCTTTCTAAATTTCTGGATGTCAAATTCAAATTACTTTACTCACTGTTTTTATTTTAAAACAGGATTTATTTTTATTTTTGTAATGTTCAAATTTTTTGTAACAAAATTCATTTCTATAAAGAGGTTGGAAGTAATTAAACCTTTAAGAGTAATTTTTCACTGTATATACCCAACTTAAAACTTATTACAAAATAGATAGTAGCCAAGCTTTGTCATTTATTATTTAGTAAAATAGATAACTAGGATGTAATATTAGTTACGTTTTTCCAACAGAACTATTGGAATATGATAGATATTAATTATGACAACAGTTAGTCTGTAACTTAATGCGACCATATTACTAAAATAAAATGTTAGTGTACAAAATGAATAACTCAGTATTCAATGATCATATTTTCTAAGACATAAAGTAGGTTTTTCAACTGTTAAAAGTATCAAAAAGAGATTCACTCTATGTTCTGTTCATTTTTGGACAATTATTTAAATGGATAGCTAAATTTAAAAGTATGAATTTACCTGCCTTAATGCATGTATATGTTTTTTAATGCCTTGCTTGTGTGTATTTAAAAGCCTGTGGTATCCCCTTTATAGTTTTATTTCATTTGTTGTGTGTTAAGTTAAGGCAAATTTTCTCATACTTACGATAATTGAATGACTCTCATTCTACTGTTGTGCATAATACTTTTCTGTCTATTTCAATTTCATTAATGCTATTTTAGAAATTAAATTTCACTATTTTGGATTCCCCTCCTCCATTTATAAAATTGATTTATTTTAATTAGAAAGGTATAGAAAAGATCTTATAATTTATGTAAAATTATTATAGTGAACATTTAGAATCCCATGTTTTTAAATTGCAGTTCCTGGCTGAAGTCAAAGATGGAGAAAAAAAAAAAAAAAAAAAAAAAAAAAAAAAAAAAAAAAAAAAAAAAAAAAAAAAAAANGATATTGCTGGGTTGTCCTCAGAACAGATTTTTGTTTCGATGTTTTCTCTAATCCTGTCTTGCCTACATCTTGCCTTGTCTATTTTTATTTATTCTTAATATGGCAATGTTATTCTATTCTTTACATTTCTCAACATTGTAATTTTGTTTAAGACCCTAAAGATGGTTATAAAGTAAGCCATAATGTCTACAATTAATACAAAAAACATGATTTTCAATGAAGAAAATTCATTGAACAGCTTCACTGTTTTAATTTTACTAATGTGAAGGAGCATTTTTTTTTCATGGCTAACTAAATATTAGTTTATGTCAATCAGTCGAGATGAAATAACATAATCCTCATCCTACGTTAAAATTGTATTTCCCTCCAACTCATTTCAATCGAAGTTTGGAATGCACTTATTAATCAAAAGAAGTATTTAATAATAAATGTTATTATTGTGGTAATAATAATTATAAATAACCCTACTGATATCAGTTAGACTTAAAAGATAAATAAATTTATTATTATTATAACTATAATTATAATTTGCTTCTAGTGAAATTTTGAACTCTCTTAGTTAAGATTAATCCAACTCATATGTTGTCATTTTATGGCATAGCCATAACATTGCTATGGTTTATGAATTCTCCTTAAAATAATTCATAATAGCCATAACATTGCTATGGTTTATGAATTCTCCTTAAAATAATTCATATTATATTAGGACTTTTATTTATAGCTCATTATAAGTAAAAATTACTATCTATAGAGCTAATGACCACAGACAGTCAAAATTGAAAAAAATATACTATTCAAACAGAAAAATAGTATGTAATCATTTAAGTATGAGAATGTCTGCTTCTTGGCTTTAACTGTTTTGTTAAATCTACTTAAAGATTGTCTATGTAAGCTCTATATTAAGATTATAAAACATATTTTATTCAGAATGTTTAGTGTTTAATTTTAGAATATGTCACTAAAAAAATTTGTATTTATTATAATTATATTTCTAAAAATAAAATCCATCAACTTATCTTAAATAAAAGAAAAGGGATTTACATATAAGTAGGATTACAATTATTATTTCTTTCATTCTATTTTGTTTGACATAAATTTGATAGGTAAAAAATAATTTTTGATTATATTAACATGATATTACTGGTAAGTATGCTTTACTAGGAGGTGATAGTTTTATTTTTTTAACAATGATTATCTTCTAATATTATTGTTCCACACAGAACACATCATATAAAATTGTGGTTTATTGATTTTTAAATTAGCTCAAAAATGTAATTTCATTTTAGCAAATTTTGTTCAAGCAAAATTTTTCCCTTTTCCTATATAGGAGAAGCTAAAAATACAGCCCATTTTTTTTAGTTGTGTTAAAGGTAGTTTTTTAAATAAAGAAAGCAAATAGGATTCTAGTGCTTCTTTATTGAATTCATCATTAGCTAAAATCAGGCAAGATGAAGAGGGATTTAGAAAGATATAACCAAATTAAAACTTTCTTTAAACATTCATTATTATTAGTATCATGGACATTTTTTTTATTTTTTAGAGGTTCTCTTAAAAATACATAAAAACCTTTTAATTAAAAAAAAAATACTATGTACAACTAGTTACATTTCATAATATAATTTTGTATACTATCAGCTTATAACATGGGCTTGGTGGTATATGAACTTACATTATCTTATTATGCAAGTAAAATTTCTTCATCCGCCATTTCAGTCATAAGAAGAATGCTGTCAGAAATTCTGATATTTGTATTGACCCATTTTGTCTTCTTTTTAAATTTATTTTCATTCCCCTCATTGATAAAATAGTCATTAAACATTTATAAACTAAACATCTACGACTTTTATTCAGACCATGGTTTTTTTTAAATTCTAATTTGTTAAATTGATTTATTTTTCCTATTTATTTTGGAATTATTAATTTCCCACATTGTTTTATTTTTTCAGTATTTTTAAGTAGCTCTTTTTAATTGAATTGTTTAGCCTCACAATATACAAGAATACACTTTCTTATATGTTTTCTTTTATATTTTTAAGTAATTAGAAAAATTTGAAATCCTTGGTATCCTGTTACTTAATTCCCGTAAAATTTTGAGATTATTATTCTATTCTAAAATCCATTTTGTTATCCATGAATTTTTCAAAAAAATTTTAAAGAGTTTTACTTCTTACAGTTTTTATGAAAGAATAATTTCGCTCATGAAAGTTTTAAGAAAAATGTTACATTTTTTGTTTATATTTTTACTCTTTATTTCAACACAAACCCTATTTTCTCTTGCTGAATTATCCTGTAAACCAAATATGGATTTTGACATAATTTCTTTGAACTGTCTTTTAACAATATTTCTCCCCCTACTTTCAGCAGTGTGATTGTTGAAAGGAGAGCTAAATGATGAGGAAATCACTCCTCTTTTATGTCTATATTTACTTTATTCTCAAAAAGTTTGACAGACTTTAGTTGATAGCCATTTCCATCCTTTAAGTTTCAAAAACCTTGAGTTGAAGAAGCTGCATCTATCAAAAAATACTTTTTTTGAGCACTTATCCAATTTTCAATGAATACGTCAAAGTTCTATTTATCAGACCAAGGGACTATCATAATGATTATATTTTTTTATCTATTATAGCCTATAATTAAATCATGTGTAAACAATTCTGCTATTCTTCTCTTTCAATTTTTAATAGTTTTAACTTTACTATATTTTAACAAACCCTCTTTTATCATAACAAACCCCATCACTTTTACTATTCCTTAAAATAATTAGTTATCAATTTGTGTCCATGAAAATTCAATGTTCCTATGTCCTTGTAAGGAAATCATTCAATGCTCATTCAGGCAAATTATATCAAATTTGTAATTATAAGTTTTATGATTTGTTAATTTGTTCCACCTTGTATGTTACACTTTGAACATTGAGAAAGGATCATTTTTTTTTTCTAATATGCTTGCTATGCTATGCTATTAATGAGACAACTAAATAACAAAGAAAGGTTTTGTAAGTAAAGGTATAACAGTTTCAAGAATAGACTATTTCTTAAAGTCCTTGAATTTGCCTTTAACCAATTAATGAGAAATATTCCCTCACATTTCAAAAGATGTCAATTCAGCTCACTATTAATGACGATTTTCAAAAACACTTGAATGAAATTATTTGTTTTTCCTTTTCATAGCCTATCAGAATTAGGAAATTAAATTACTTCTGAAAACTCAGTCTTTAACATGAGAATGAAAATAGCTTTTAAGATTGGGTTTTATTGATGATTTTTTTTTTTTTTATCTTTATGAATTCTCTTATCTTGGATTAATGTTTTTCATTTGTGTGTTAGAATTAATTAAAAAATAAATTCTAAAAAGGAAAATGGTGAATAATAAAGATGGTGAAAATGTGAATATTTATCAGTTTTAGAAAATTGTATTCCTTCTTCAGGAGTTACAATAAAACAAAAAAGGATTAACAAAATATACATTTATAAAACAATACAAAATTTTGAAAAATTATGTTTTTAATCATATTTGGTAATAAGTATGCACACTTCTTTTCAATCAGCAATTATATATTTGGCAACTGAATAAACAGGATAGAGCCCCATGATATTATCCCCTCCCCTTCTTTCATATCATAATATATTATTATAATCTTATAATAATTTATCATTTTATTCTTATATT
>KZ808641.1:74084-84311 GCA_000696205.2 Oncopeltus fasciatus | reverse complement strand
TATATATATATATAAATGAAGCATCAGTGGGGGTTAGTTATTTAGTAGGTAAGGTCTTCTTCAGCGCGTAGAGAATTCGAGAAAGTTCTCTGGAATGAATTAGGCCAAACTGTTAGCAAACCTCACTTATAGAGAAATGTTTTTATTAGATTTCTTTCAGCTTAAAGCTGGAGGAAGGCTTTTTTGCTCCATTTTTTATTCCTGACACTAAAATTAATCGGCTTCCTGTTGTTTTCCAGTCGGCCAAAGTTATTTTCCATACGATAACACCCCCCGCCTGGAGACAGTTTACCTTCGGATTGGATATTTCCATTATGTGAGAGAAGCTCTACCAGTCTATAGAATAACAAAGTACACTCTTAAATATTAAGTCGGTGAAATTTTTTGCATAAATAAACCAGGCGTTTATGAATATTGATTTAATGTAGGAATGAGTTAAAACTACTTTGAGGGTAAATTTGAGTTCAAATTATTTGGCTTCGTTCTCACTTCTAAGCCATAGGAGAATTTCTCCTGGGTGAAAAGGTGCATAGTATTATCATGACGCCTTCAGCTTCTACAAATTAATATACATGAGTGCATTTATATATGCGTGTGTTTGTGTGTGTGTGTGTGTGTGTGTGTGTGTGTAAACATTACACAAATTATCCATAACTCACTAAAACACACATATTTATGCATAGATAATATATTTAAATATCACTATTCATTCAATAGCTTAAGATAAAAAAAAACTATTATTTCAAAATACTATGCTGTCTCTTACATAAAAAAAAAAAAAAACTGAACATATAAACTTATCTCATTAAACCTCTCAGGTCATATGGAATTCAAATATGTGGTTCAGTTAAAAAATCTAATATAAATCACATTTTGTTTAAACAATCTAAAATTCTTAATCTTGTTACATAAGGCGCCCAAATGTAATCTCAAACCACACACAACACCAAGAGCTCAACATCCACACAAATCAAAAATGCAACCAAAGTTTCTCCTCTCACTTTCAGGACAAACTGCAGAGCCACCAAAACACATTAACACACATCATGTCGACTCAACTATGCCACACAACACTGCGAGAAGTCTGACGTGCCTTGAGTATTTGGCTTCATATTTGGGGGGCCACTGGGTGTGTTTCATGCCAATTTTTTGTTTATTTATTACCACCTGCTGATGGAACCCCAGTAGATTGGTGATAATTTATATTCTAAGACAACATAAATAAATAATTCATTAGTTTCATTTTATAGGTAATCATCAATTCATAAGCGTGGACATTTTTCGCTTGAAGGGAAGAAAAATTATTCTTGCCACGTCTTATCAAATAAATAATATTTTTCCAGTGGTCTTCATAGTTATTTCTATAAAGAAATCAAGCAATTCACGTTCGTAATAGTATAAGCTATAAGTTTGGTCTGTCATTGATCTTTATCAATTTATTAAAATATTAGAGATTCTTTTAAACATTTGGATGAGTACATTAATTTCTGAACGAGAATCTAAATACCAAATGATTCCTTTCGGCTAAGCCGGTGTCCTGTGATTTTATCACAGTAACGGATCCCAAGTACGGATACAGTTTATCAAGAAAACTATCTTATTATTTAAATTTATCTATGCAAAAATAATTATTTGTGATGACAGGTATATGATTCCCAGTTTAGGTACATTACAGCAAGAAATCTAAAATTTCATTGTTCCACAAATACGTTATATTTATTTATTTTGAAATAAAAGTTTTGTAAATTGTATTTTAAAGTTTTTCTTCCATTTTTTTATTTATTTATAAGGCACACATAGCGATATACTTAATACTTAATATTTATGATATCGCTAAATACTTAATATACGATATTTATGATTTGGACCGAAAGTTAAAAAGGGAGATCTTAACAGATAATATGAGTTATGAAGATAGAGAAAGAGAGACATTGAAAACAGATTGTGTAAATTTATATTAAACTGTTTTTCCGATGCATAACATTACATAAATATATCATATATTATACCTGTAAATAATGCATTACTGTGTTTAGGACATTAAACCCCTGGGGCAAATATCCTTTCATTGCTATTCTATTTGAATTGACCCAGAGAATCTTGAAGAACTCTCAGTTCTAATTGGCTACTTTTCCTAACTAAATGGAAGATGAAATCTGGGTCGATTAGAACGTGGTTGCTGACCTCACACTGTCTCTAGTGTGCCATGGGTCGCTAATAAACCAATCATGAAAACACGTATCATCCCCTGGCGTCAATATCCAGCTTGTAGGGTTTTTCCTTTTTTTTTTTTTTTTTTTTTTTTGCTGTGTTTGCCTCTATTGCAACCACTTAGGGTCATTGTGGGGGGGGGGGGTGAAGTTATAATTCCTCTAGTGACAAAAAATAACAAACTAACATGTTAAATTACGGTTTATCCATTTTTATTATTTTTGTTGTCATAGAATTTCCTTGGAATGCAAAAACTTAGTTGGTCACCTTTAGTTTTAAAACTAACTTTAGGTTGGAAATGTGTAATTGATTCTGAGGTCACTTCATAAATTATCATAAACAGTTTCAACTCAGATTTAGTACATAATAATGTGATTATTACTCATTATTCGGTTACAATAAGATTCAACTACGGGCTGAAAATTAAACCCATTCAATCAAAATACAAAAGTTTAATGAATGTTCATTACTTTAAAAGCATTAATATCAAGCTATTTATCTTCTATTCATCATGTCAAATTATAAGCAGCCAATAATGTTCTAAATTCAAGACTAGGAATTTACACTAAAACAAAATTGAAAATTTGCTTGTTAGAGGTANTATATATATATTATCTCATTTACAGAGAGATATTTTAAATTGATGTGAATTAAAATTATTTGTAAAAGTATGCTGTGAATTTGTTGGCTATGTGCTGCAATTGTGTATCAGTGTTAATATGTATATTAAGCAATGGTTTTATGTACATGTCTAATAGATGAAATCTTATTAATATTAAGAAGTCCAAAAAAAAATGTGCATTTACTATGTAAATCTTTACTTATTGATGAGTTAGTATTTAATTAATTTTCATTTAATGTAGATAGATGTGCCAATTCATTGTAAAGAGAGACTTTTATTGTATAAAGTTACCATAGATCTGATAATGTTGCCATACTCATTACTCCAATAAGCCTGGTAAAGTGCCCTTAAACCATTTTGCTTGGATTATAATCCAGGTTTCTCCTTTAAAATAAGGTATGATGTAATGGTTAAGGTTTTGAAATAGATACATTTTAGAGCTACATGCTTAAACTAATTTTACTAAATTACAACTTCACAAAAAGTTATTTTTTGTGTATTTAAAGCTTATATGTGGGATTCATATTGAGGCAATTAAGTTACTGTACATTTTTTATTCCATCATAAATGTGATAATAAATTAAAATTAATCAGAATAAATTAATGAGTGGTACATGTCCAGATGAAAAGAACAATAAATTATAACAAGTCGTTTTTAGAAATCAATAAAGTTGATTAAAAAATTGTATATAAAGTTTAAGTAGTAATAACATTTCTTAACATTATATATATTTAAAACAAGCAACTTAAAAAGATTTATTGGACATAAAAAATATGTGACATTCACTTATCTATCTATCAATTGGGTTTCTTGAATCTCAAAATCACAGGTCTTATATGTTTTACTTTTTATGCAATTTAAGGGGGGGAATGCTTGAAATACTTCATTTTCTTGAAAATGGCTCCATCATGAATTTTAATGAAATTTGGGATTTAGGTCAATCTCTACCAACATAATGCTAATTTCAGTTACATAATGAGCTTGATAAAAATACTATTTTAGTGGGTTTAATGAAATGATAAAAATTTAAAGTTGCTGTAATAGCTAAATAGTTCTATCTATTTACACGATAGCTGTTTTGAAAATTTTAATATATCTCCCTATCGTGCAATTGGTGTTCCCTGAGACATGTACATGATCTGCCTTTGGTAAAACTTGACACAAGAGCCATTTATCTGTATTAAAGTTTACCTTCGAAAAAGAATTTAAAAATCATCCTTGCTCTAGAGATTAAATTTAAAAAATAGAAGAAAAAAAAGATTTCTTAATGGTTTTTAAAAAAAGGAGCAACTATATTTTTTTTAAATTATCTTTAATTTTATTTTTTCATTAACAAATAATTTCTGAGTACCAGTACGTCTACTGCAGGAACTGGTCATGAGTCTGCCCTTCTTTGTCAGCTTCTCTTCAAGACAAATTTTATTAATTTATAGGTAGCAGCTATGACTTATACACCTTTCCTTTCCTCAAAGATCTGTGGGTTTCATCAATTTATGTTTATATTTGAGCTCTCAGTAATTCTAGGGTAAAGAATTATATTTTTTACTAAAAGAATAAAAAAAATATCAATTTATGACCTAAAGTCTACTACTTCTAATTTCCTGTTAGCCAGCTGGTTAAATATTGATAAAATTTTATGATGGACCTATGGAAAGAAGCCGTTTTATACACTTTCTTTGCATTGTTATAATCATAACAAAGCATGCAATGATTTGAAAATTTCCACTTTATCTTTCTTCATTAATTCTGTATTGAGTAGAGTTAAAGTGATTATGTGTTGTCGTTTGATCCTGCTACTTGTCAATCCACTTATAATTTGTAATTATTTATATTTTTATTTAAGTATATATTCTTTTTTAAATTTCCTCCCCTTCTTCTTATTTTTAANTATATATATAAATATATATCAATTTCAGTTTGAATCAATTTCTAATGAATGTTAAAAGTTGCCTTCATTACCTTAAACAATTGTTTTCCCCCTTAATGTTGAAGCTCTCTTATGAGAAGAGGCTATTTCTACTAATGCTATGTTGTAATTTTATTGTATGAACTTTAATATTCTTTTATAACAGGCACATTTTGTATATATTACAGTAATAATGAGAGGGAGCATATAATGCAATGTAGAATAATCAGGCAGAGACTGTTTTTTATTTTCTTATGTATAAGTAAATTATTTATTATTATGAAACCCTTTAAATACTCAATTTTTTGAGTATAAATATGGCAGGGTTAGATGATAGTATAATTTATTCTTCATAAAACAAAACTAATTAATTTTAGTGTATTATTTATATTAATAATTGTATATCTTAGAGTTGAATATGATCTCAGTCAAATTGTTTTAAAAAAATCAGTCATTTATGTTAGGTTAATGTGAGTAGAGTGTTGATTTGGTTAAGGCTAATGGTTTCAAATGAGATTGAATAATGTTAAGAAACTTTTAAGAGAATTTTCAATAGTTCCTATTTTTGCCTTATCTAAATGGACAAATGAATCAACGTTTTCTGAAAAATAAGTAATTGTACTATTAGATACGCTTCCAATTGTTCATCTATCTCTCAGCTTGTAAGTTGTAACTAAGCTGTTTTTTCATTGGTTGTAAATTGGAGTGAGCAATTCATACACTGAATATGTATAGAATATGCATAAAGTCATATTTAATTATGATGTTTGAATAATTTTGGTGATAAAATATTTAATTTGAAAAAAATATTTTAATATACCACTAGAACTTGAATTATCCACTTGCTCACTTGATTATTCAAAAGGAACATAAGTTAAAACAGAATATCTATACATTGTCATACACATAGATACTACTTTTTAATTTTTTTAATATATAATACTCACATTTTCAGTAACATAAAGAACATATATTGCTTTAGTTCATGATGTTTTTTTAAATGGGCACTTATCCGCATTACTGCTGATCTGATTTAATGCCCTCACTGCCACTGTAATGAGTACTTAGTATAGAAAATAATTATTTGTACATACTTTTGTAAGATTTCTTTTTTAATTTAAATAATTTGTAAATTATTATACTTTCTTTTATGTGTTTGTAAATGTATTTAACAACTAACTTAAACATTTTCAAAGTGTAACTATTTTAAACAAGCAATTTTTAATGCCCAAAATAAAATCAACTGTTATTGATTTTGATTTTTTTGTAGCTTCAGTGTTTTTGTGAAAAATTCCATAAGCATAAGTAAAAAATACCCAAAATAAATAACTAAACTTTTTTTTATTTATTATGTAAATCCTTTGGAAATCATAAAGCAAAAACAAAAAAAAAACAAATCACTGCAAATTATTCTACCTTAGTTTATTTTCAACACTTTTAAATTTTCAGTTTAATATGTATTTCTATATTACTTTTCATTATACATTTTTTTGAAAATTATTGAGGTGATATTAAACTCTAAGATTTTATTTTTAAAATATAAGATAAATGAACTATTATATTGACAATGGTTGGCTGACAAGAGTTACTTATGATTATAAAAAATTTCTTTATAAGCTGAGAATTATCTGCCAAGAAGCAAAATATAGTTCACAAGTGATAGTTATAATTTTTTTTTACTTAAATGTTTCTATTCATGAAATTGTTTGGAGAAAAAATGATGTGATTTAATTTTGATTGTAATAAGGATTATAACTTATTTATACTTGCTTTATACTTGAATGACTTTTATGATTTGAATGTATTATCATTATATAGTTAAAATATAAAATTAACTTCTTGACAGTTGAGGATTCTTAATCATATTACTTACTGTTAGAAAGTAATTAACCAAAAAACAATATTTTTCTCTAAGCAATTTTTTTCAGATCAGTAATCTCATCAAAACAGGGTAGAAAAGCACAAATTGTAAATATTATTCAATTATGTAAACTTTAACACACACAGAAGTAAAAATACCTCTTCGTAAATGACTACTGCATGTCATATGCTGTCGTATTTGTAAAAAATTATGAACTTCAAAGTTTAGAATAATTATTTGGTGATTTTAAATGCATCAAGGTAGAATGAAAAGCATAAAACTTAAGTTTCAAAACTAAAATAGGTGAACACTTAATAGTCTATTTTTATTTCTTCATTGTGCTACAGTAGATTTCTTTATAATTCAGGGATTTCTTTTCACAAGAAATATAAATTGCAATAGTGGAAAAGCTTATGAAAATAAGAGGCCGTTATTGCATTCTCTCATTGTTGTCCACCCTTGACATGTAAGCCTATTAAGTTTGGTTATTGGTAACTATTATCCATTGATCTAACTATTTTATAACAATGGACATCAGTAGTAACATATAACAAAAGATAATAAAGATTTTATTATTTTTTGGCAGACTAGATTTTTTTTTTTTTAATGGTAAAAACAATTTTTTTAAGGGTTTTCACAGATAACTTGAATATTTATGGTCTTACATCCCTAAGGTTAATCTAATAAATGTTTAAGTATTGAGTCAATCCTAAGCAAAACCCAAGAAAATTCAATCTCTGCTCTTTCTGGATTAGGAAAACCTGGCTCCTGCCCCTAATTTAGGTAGTTGAATAGTAATCTGCTTCAATGGTATTACAAGATATTTGGATATCACAAAGCTTTTCTGACTTCCACACAAATCTGTTACATATTTTTACCTGGGGATGTATTCCTCCTTAAAAACCTCATCAAATTTTTTTGGAAGGTCTTGGATTGTGAGTTGTGGCTCTTATTTCATATCTTAGAATAAGCATCAAAAACCTTGCTTTTTAAATACTTCACCCCTAGGATTTATACTAAGGATAAGTTCCTTTAGAATATGTATAAATAAAATCAGAATATTAAAATTTCTGTTGTTGCACTACCTTGATGCAAATAAAGAAACCATTCTGCCTTGCTGAAAAAANAAGTTTTTGACAAATTAGTTTTTTGGTGTTTCTGAAAAATTTTTGCTCTTGAGGAGATTGAAGCTGCTTTTGCACCCATCCAGGAGGGGGTATGTATGGCAGCCCTGATGGCATTCTCTTTGATTCCTCACTCATCTGTGACTTTAAAACTTAAATAGAAATTTCTCAATTCAATGTGGATAGAGATACCTAGTGAGTGGAGGAAGAAGTAATTCCAATATGGCATAGTTTTATTTTTATTTTTTTAAAGTCTTTCTTAGGCAAAATAATAAGAGAATGTTTTATTTGTTACTAGAGTAGCAAGATTAGTGGTGATAACAAACTTGTTTTTGTTTGTGCTTAACAAACTTGTATTTAACAGTAATTGATCATTCATTTTGAAATAAATATATTATTATTACACAAATAAATTAATATATTAAATAGCTTTGGTGACAATTTAGACATTGTGAATGATGCAATTGTAAAATAAAAACATGGGGTAATAAAAGGGCAGAAAATTGATCCAAGATGTATGAGCAAGAACAGTCAAGTGAAGCATGCACAGGATAAATGTCTAAAAGTTTGAATTCAGATTGTTAAACAAAAAAAAAAACTTTTGAAATAAATCGTTCCATGGTAAAAGAAGGAACATATTCCTCTAGTAGTAAGGGTACAATGATACACCACCTTTGTTATAGAGTGCACTGTAAAGAGTAGTCCAGAGAAAAGAGAGAAAAAAATAGTTAGTAAATAGGAAACCAAAAAACTATAAAACAAAACTATGAGTAAGACAATATAGAAGTGAAAATTACTAAGAATTATTCTTATGATTCCTTCACAGAATCCGAATGAAAGGAATATTAAAATGAATTATCTCATCTACCTTACGTAGACTGTAGTCAGAAGAGTTTGTGCAATATTGAAGCCAAAGGAAGAAGCATATGCGGAATAAGACAAAATGAGAGGGTGAATGAAAAGTTTAATTGCTAATCAACTCTAATCACAAGTTCTGCCATGCTGATATAGAGGTAGGTTTAACACTGTCGACTAAATCACTCGATGTTAGTGATCCAGTAGTTATTAGATGTTTTAAAAAATTGCACAAGGATATAAAAGTATGTGAATATTTGACTAATAATATTGAAATTGCTTTCATTAAATATCTAAGAAGTGGAAAAAATTGCAGTTTTTCTTTTCTTTCTCTGGCATTTTACATTTCCTTATTTCATTGAAAATAAAAAAAAAAAGAACAGGGAAAATTAAACTGTCATTTAAAGAAACTGGAAACATTATCGAGTTTATTGACCACATTCCTTATAGTAACCAATACATATCGGTAATGTCTCATCTAAAAGAAATAAAATCAAATTGTCGAGTGACATCAACTCAACCAACACCGGAAATTACATGATCAACCAAGAAGACAAAGTTCTACTCTTCAAAAACATTTCTTATAATTTTAAAGCTTCTAGTTATGGAAAACCAATTGATATTTTAAAATCGAATTTCCCTAAAACAATTGAATTTTCTGTTAATTTAAAGAAATTATGTTTATATAATTTAATTGAGACTTCTTTAAACCTTTTAATGGTAATGATCAAACCATTATTTATACACCAAATATTTTCTCTTTGTCTTTACAATATATTACTTGGTTAAATATTATAAAAATTTGTAAAAATAATTTAACGAATAGTTCAATTGATCATTTTCAACAGCAGCACGCTCAGATTATTCTTTCAGGTGCCTCTTCAATTTAAGTGGAGAGGAGTCATATATTATAAAACCCTTACATATATTAGTATTTTCATGACTATTATATAAATTATGCTGGGATTGTAAACATTGTTCCAAGCATTTCTAGAATCCCCACTCTTTTCTGAACCCAGCACCAACTAAACAACCCTCTCCTCCTTGTATTACTCCGGAGCAAGTCGTCCAAGACACTTCTAACATTTCTCGAGTGTAGTCTTCCTTGTCACTTCTCCTAGTTTTCCCCATTCATTGCAATTGTAACTCAGTAATAATTATTGTTAATATTCATAATTGTTTTGTAAATTTGGATATAAATAAAAATATATCTTTTTAAAAACTCAACCGAGCAGAAAAGATATATAACTGGTTCAGTCAGTCAGGATAATTAAATTATGGAGAACTCTTTGCCTGCCCTAAGATCTTCAGAAAGTTGGCACAGCATCGAGCATGTAATCAGAAGTCTTCAAAACATTGAGTTTTGAAGTACTCAGCTTTCTGTGAGTCCTTTTTATTAGTTTTAAGTTTTAAAAGGAAAAAAAAAATTTTTTTTATCAATGAATTAGCTATTTTAACAATTTTTTACGTTAAATATTTCAATTAAATTTTATAAAAGAAATCATAACCTATTATTGAATGAGATACCTGGCGCGTCCTGGTAGCACGATTGGCAAGTGCACCGGCCCGGATAGCAGGAGATCCAGGTTCGATTCCTGGCTGGGACAGTTAGATTTTTTATTCTATTCCCTCTCATTAATTGTTTAA
>KZ808641.1:55176-73123 GCA_000696205.2 Oncopeltus fasciatus | reverse complement strand
TATGAGAAGAGGCTATTTCTACTAATGCTATGTTGTAATTTTATTGTATGAACTTTAATATTCTTTTATAACAGGCACATTTTGTATATATTACAGTAATAATGAGAGGGAGCATATAATGCAATGTAGAATAATCAGGCAGAGACTGTTTTTTATTTTCTTATGTATAAGTAAATTATTTATTATTATGAAACCCTTTAAATACTCAATTTTTTGAGTATAAATATGGCAGGGTTAGATGATAGTATAATTTATTCTTCATAAAACAAAACTAATTAATTTTAGTGTATTATTTATATTAATAATTGTATATCTTAGAGTTGAATATGATCTCAGTCAAATTGTTTTAAAAAAATCAGTCATTTATGTTAGGTTAATGTGAGTAGAGTGTTGATTTGGTTAAGGCTAATGGTTTCAAATGAGATTGAATAATGTTAAGAAACTTTTAAGAGAATTTTCAATAGTTCCTATTTTTGCCTTATCTAAATGGACAAATGAATCAACGTTTTCTGAAAAATAAGTAATTGTACTATTAGATACGCTTCCAATTGTTCATCTATCTCTCAGCTTGTAAGTTGTAACTAAGCTGTTTTTTCATTGGTTGTAAATTGGAGTGAGCAATTCATACACTGAATATGTATAGAATATGCATAAAGTCATATGTAATTATGATGTTTGAATAATTTTGGTGATAAAATATTTAATTTGAAAAAAATATTTTAATATACCACTAGAACTTAAATTATCCACTTGCTCACTTGTTTATTCAAAAGGAACATAAGTTAAAACAGAATATCTATACATTGTCATACACATAGATACTACTTTTTAATTTTTTTAATATATAATACTCACATTTTCAGTAACATAAAGAACATATATTGCTTTAGTTCATGATGTTTTTTTAAATGGGCACTTATCCGCATTACTGCTGATCTGATTTAATGCCCTCACTGCCACTGTAATGAGTACTTAGTATAGAAAATAATTATTTGTACATACTTTTGTAAGATTTCTTTTTTAATTTAAATAATTTGTAAATTATTATACTTTCTTTTATGTGTTTGTAAATGTATTTAACAACTAACTTAAACATTTTCAAAGTGTAACTATTTTAAACAAGCAATTTTTAATGCCCAAAATAAAATCAACTGTTATTGATTTTTATTTTTTTGTAGCTTCAGTGTTTTTGTGAAAAATTCCATAAGCATAAGTAAAAAATACCCAAAATAAATAACTAAACTTTTTTTTATTTATTATGTAAATCCTTTGGAAATCATAAAGCAAAAACAAAAAAAAAACAAATCACTGCAAATTATTCTACCTTAGTTTATTTTCAACACTTTTAAATTTTCAGTTTAATATGTATTTCTATATTACTTTTCATTATACATTTTTTTGAAAATTATTGAGGTGATATTAAACTCTCTTTGAAGTACAAATGGTGAAAAATACTAAACCTTCAACATATTTCTCAACTAATTTTTATCTTTTACTCACACATTGTATCATAACAGGTTTACTAACTAAACTATATGAAGGAAACATATGGAGTAAAGTAACATTAAATATTTTTAAAAATAAAAATAAAAATAATTAACCATGAATTGTTCAGTATTATTTTTAACAATACAACTTCTATTAGTCATTAATCAATGTATTTCACTCCTGACATTCATTTTTTTATCAGAGGGCCACCATTGAAATGCCTCATAGAGGACCACATTACGTTAAGATATAAAATAAAGAATACTAAGTCAGCTACTTACTATAATGAAACATGGGAAATCGGCTAACATAACATTGCTCCTGTGTGACAAACTTTTTAGTTAATAATAACAAAGATATTAAGATTTTAAACTTTGGTCTCCCTTTAAATTAAGTTTTTATTATGCTACATGTTATACCATTTGTAGGTCATAAATAGTCCAACCAACTCATGGAGTCCAATAAACTTTATGTTGAATTTTATTGCAGGTAGTATATGCAAATCTTGTAGGTAAGAAATAAATTTTAACTTGCACATTACTTCTTCCCGTAAACTTATCTGAAGTTAAAATTACCCATATCATCTCAAATTAAAGTTAGTTTGAAATGGAAGCAATTTTAAAAAAGTTTTGACTATTTCATCCTGTGGTGCCTAATTTAAATAGAGAATTATGACAATATATTTTTAAAAACTCTTAGACTTGAAATGATTGAGACAAAGCCCACCCTTTTGAAATAACAATTTTAAGTATCAATAACTGAATTATGACTTCATCAATACCATATCATTCGCTGTAGTTGAACAGTTATTTTTGGCACGGTTTTCAGCTACAGTGTAAATACAGTCGATCTCAGGGTGCCAATTGTTTTGACTAGGCATTCCTATTCCTACACTATAAAAATAGATTCTATTTATATATATATTTTTTTTTTCCCCTATTTCTGCCTTAAAAGTAGATTTTATTTTGACTAGTTAAGTCAGCTGGTCTAAATTTTGTTCACACAAAGATGGTCCAATTTTCAAAACTGATTAATAAGAGGCACCCTGAGGCATTAGAATAATTTTGAAAACTCTAAATTAAACAGCAACCAATTGCTATAATTTTCTTACCTTAGGTTGAAGATGGAGCCAGGAAAGTCAAATGTTCTGATAAAATTGTTACCTATAAACTGAAGGAAGGTTGATAATTTTCATTTTTACTGTTTATTACATTGGCATTCAATATTTTGAATAAACATGTGCCAAAATATAAAGCAGTAGTGAGAAAATTGAGTATTTAATAGATAGCTACTATGTACATTTGCAAGATAACTCCCTGTAAGTTTATGCTATTCGTTGAGGATTCTTAACTGTTACTCCTCCTGCTTTGGAATTAATTTGGTTTTCTCTACTGAACCTACTTTAAAAATAATCATCATTTTGATTTAATTGTGCTGTACTTTGTGTAGTGCATAGTGTTGTGTCGCTGTTTTGAGTATAGGATAACTTTTCTTAATATTCACTTTGTTGACCATATTAAATAACTTTTTTTTTAGTCTTATGCTTCTGGTTTATCATGAACATATTTGGTTGAGTCCAAATCAAACTTTGCTCATAAATGCACTTTGATAAGAGTACTTGATTAAAAAAAGCAAGTTTTTGACAAATTAGTTTTTTGGTGTTTCTGAAAAATTTTTGCTCTTGAGGAGATTGAAGCTGCTTTTGCACCCATCCAGGAGGGGGTATGTATGGCAGCCCTGATGGCATTCTCTTTGATTCCTCACTCATCTGTGACTTTAAAACTTAAATAGAAATTTCTCAATTCAATGTGGATAGAGATACCTAGTGAGTGGAGGAAGAAGTAATTCCAATATGGCATAGTTTTATTTTTATTTTTTTAAAGTCTTTCTTAGGCAAAATAATAAGAGAATGTTTTATTTGTTACTAGAGTAGCAAGATTAGTGGTGATAACAAACTTGTTTTTGTTTGTGCTTAACAAACTTGTATTTAACAGTAATTGATCATTCATTTTGAAATAAATATATTATTATTACACAAATAAATTAATATATTAAATAGCTTTGGTGACAATTTAGACATTGTGAATGATGCAATTGTAAAATAAAAACATGGGGTAATAAAAGGGCAGAAAATTGATCCAAGATGTATAAGCAAGAACAGTCAAGTGAAGCATGCACAGGATAAATGTCTAAAAGTTTGAATTCAGATTGTTAAACAAAAAAAAAAACTTTTGAAATAAATCGTTCCATGGTAAAAGAAGGAACATATTCCTCTAGTAGTAAGGGTACAATGATACACCACCTTTGTTATAGAGTGCACTGTAAAGAGTAGTCCAGAGAAAAGAGAGAAAAAAATAGTTAGTAAATAGGAAACCAAAAAACTATAAAACAAAACTATGAGTAAGACAATATAGAAGTGAAAATTACTAAGAATTATTCTTATGATTCCTTCACAGAATCCGAATGAAAGGAATATTAAAATGAATTATCTCATCTACCTTACGTAGACTGTAGTCAGAAGAGTTTGTGCAATATTGAAGCCAAAGGAAGAAGCATATGCGGAATAAGACAAAATGAGAGGGTGAATGAAAAGTTTAATTGCTAATCAAGNTAAATTAAAAAAAAAAAACTTTCCCATTTTAATAAAATCTGGGAAATATGCTATGTGAGAGACTTTTCCAAATACATAGAAATGGAAGAATAGTAATACTGCAGAAATTTACTTTTTAAAAAAAATAAAAAAATTCCTCAATAAAGACGAACTCGTTCGTACTGCCGTTCATAAATATTTTTATTTTTATTTTTTATTTTTTTTTTTCATTTTATGTTACTCCCTGGCTATAGATCTTTTAACCATTAACAAATCTGTATTCAACTTCAATACTCTAAACTAAATATTATGTTCGCTGCTTCGAAATGTTATTTTTATTTAAAATTTATAATTAAGGTATTATTATACAGGTTATTTCCTTTGAAATACAAATTAGACTCAATGTAAAGTGCTGTATAACCAAACTCATTACGGCATTCATTAAGTGAAGTTTTGTTATCTTAGTGTTGTTTTTTTTTGTAGAAAAATATTATTCTTTAATTTATTTAAATAGCTTTAATTTATTCTCAAAATTTTCTAAGAATAAAATAAAATGATACAAACATATGAATTTGAAAACAATGTTTTCTAATTAAAAAAATGCCCAGGTTCAATGCCAACAGGCCACAGAAAGTTTTTTTTTTTTCTATGTTTCTATTTGTAATGGCCCAGAGGATTCATGGTGTGCTCTTAGGGAATACCCAGTCCTAATTGGGAACCATTCTTCATTGAATGGGGAAAAAATCAGGGAGGTGTGCTGACTGGGAAAATGCTCAATAGGTCTCTGCCAGGGCGTATTATTGCATGTGGCCGGACTTACCTTAATTTTCAAACATAGAAGTAAAGTGAGATCACCTCCATAGCGGAGTTTTTATGCTCTAGTAGCCGTAATTTTTATTTAAACGAAATTGAACACGGAATTTTGCAATAAATTGATTATTCAAATATATCACCTATAAAAGAATAAAATTTGTTGACTTGGAGTGGGGGTTCATCTGTAAACATAATTTCGTTTGAGAGTGTTATAATCATCCATCAAATGCAATTTTTATTTAAACAGAAGTAAACTAGTCATTAATATTTTAAATAATACTAATGGAAAGTTTTTTTCTTGTTTTTTTTTTCTGTAAATTCCATATTATTTAAAAACCTATGTTAAGCTATGTAAACTCTAATTTTAAAAATTATTCAATAAGACCTAATACACAGGATTAAAATTATTATTTAAATATGTTTTATAACATTTATTAAACTTGTAATTATTTACTTATGCATTCAGAAAATTGGAAGGATTTTTAACAATTAATGCGAGGGAATAGAATAAAAGTTCTATCTGCCCCAGGCAGGATTCGAACCAGGATCTCCTGCTTTCCGGGCACGAATAATACCACTTGCACCACCGGGACGAGCCAGATAACTTATTAAACTTCCTACACACTAGCGAGAGCCTAACCCACGAGAAAGACGAATATATCGTCCTATGTTCAAAGGACCTGACAGGATATCCAGGTTAGAGTCCTGGCTGGGACAGATAGATTTTTTATTTTATTCCCTCGCATTACTTGTTTAAAATTTACGTGGGATAATAAACCACAACTAAATTAATATTTATGGATAAAAATAAAAAGTAAATAACGAGAGTCGATAAATAGCTAGACAATGTCAGCTCCTTCGAGCATAAGACGATGAATTCGTCTTTCTCGTGGGTTAGGCCCTCGCTAGTGTGTTGGAAGTTTAATAAGTTATCTGGCTCGTCCCGGTGGTGCAAGTGGTATTATTCGTGCCCGGAATGCAGGAGATCATGGTTCGAATCCTGCCTGGGACAGATAGAACTTTTATTCTATTCCCTCTCATTAATTGTTTAAAATTTACGGGGATAATAAACCACAACTAAATTAATATTTATAATTAATAAAATTTTGTTTCCAACTATATTTGCTGAGTTGAACAGCACTATTTATCTTAGTAATTATCATAATTTCAGTTTTTTTTTTTGTTTTTTTTTTTACTTAACAAGTTAGTAAGCTTGATACCAAAATCTAGTGAATAGGGAATTTCAAGGAGTAGTAAAAGCATAAATAAGGATAAAAGAAAGCACTTTTTTTAGGAAAATAAATTAAAATTTTATAATGAATTTAAACAAAACTATAAAATTCATACAAATTCAAAAAAAAAGCATTGTTCATTTAGCTTTGTAGACTCTGAAGTATTAATAGCCACATCAAGTCTGAGTTCATGTGTACTCCTGCACACACACACATGATCTGGTATTTTTCCAGAAGCAGTCCTGCTTTCTATATACAGACTCACAAGAATGATTCAGAATCTTAGATTGATTTTTTTTCTGCAGTAATAACAAGGAAAAAAATCAAAAATTTAAAATAAATTAGAAGAATCCTGCCCTACTATTGAATTTATTTCTGTCCTGTAAAGAAAAAGAATAGTAAAAATATAAGTTCGTTAAAAAATAATTTTGCTTTTGAAAAAATAACAATCAGACTTACAATGCATCACTTAGATCTGAATCGAGCTCATCTTGATTATCTCTAACATCATCAATCTGACAGAGAAAAGCATCATTTTCATAGGTTGGAAAGTAATATCTGATAAACAGGAAAGAAAATTAGTACTTTTGTTTACTTACTGGAAAGTAACTTACCAGTAAGCAAAAATAAATGATGCAATAAGAACTAACTTAAAAAAATAGTTCATTGCTCCTAAAGTTTCATTTACTTATTTTGGTCATAATAATTATTAGCTGCATTTAACATTGAATATACTAAGTTATTTTTCAAAATGATAATAGAGCAATCACTTTATTTGTGTTCTATTCTTACTATATGATTCAAGTACACATGCATATTCATACACACACTATATTAATAATATTTAAATGATAAAGGATTCGATACACTTTTTCAATTAATAATTTTCATATTTAAGATCTATGAGAATGACCTTATAATAATCTTCCCCAAGTATTTTTTTGCCTGGTGCTCACTTTACACAGATTTAAAACTGTTCATTAAAATAGATATCCACCAACATATCATGGCTTTCAAGGCCAATTCAATTTCCTCTCAATATGTATATTTCTCTAGGATAATTAGTTCATGTAATGTAAATATCACATTAGAGAGAAATGATGAACAACAATGAATCATTTTAATGACCAATTTTTCAGCTATTTTTTCAAAACAAAATATTTCATAATTTTGACATCAATACTTAAACATTTTCTAAGACAGATCCATTATTTGATCTAGAGCTATCGAGGACCATACCATATTTACATCCAACAATTACTAGCTAAACTAAGAAGTCTGAGATTTGAGCTTGTGTAGACAAACTAAACAGACTAATCAAATTGTTTATGTTGATATATTTAAAATGACCAAAGAAATTTTAGTTAATATTTAGTTAGTTAATATTTTCAGTAAGAGCTTTCAGAAAATTATTTTGTAATTCAATAAATCATAGAATAAATACTTGCTTAGAATTTTTCAGTAAATCTTCTTACGAGAGGTTTCAGTTTATAGACCCTCATAAATTGTATGTTGTATTAGCACCAGCAACAAATGTATAAAAAATTGGACAATCATACTCAACTTTTAATTCTCTTTGATTTTGCTTGAATTGCAACAGACCAAGTACCGGAAACTGGTACTCAAGGTTTCAGTAGGTATGCAACCAGTAGTTCCAGTTGTACAGGTTCATAAAATAATTTATTAAGTGTATTACCTTAATCTATTAAACACACAAAAAACCTCTTCTCATTGCTCTATTTACAGGGTTTACTTTTTATAGGCTCATCTCCAAAATATTTAAATAACTCACCTCATTTCCTATTCATATAAAAGATCCTTATAACCAATTCTTATTTGGAATAATGTGCTCAAGTTCTCCAAACATGACTTTCATATCCCTTTGAGGCAAAGAACAAGACCTCTCTAGTCAAATGATGCCTATTGACCACTTTAATAGGTAAAGCCCAGATTTTTCTAGCACTTTAAACTTATTCATTGCAGTAGTCTCTTAAAAAGTGACTTATTTGGCCAGTAAAACTAATCTAGGATTTAAGCATCACATTTCTGTGAATGAAATTTTTTCTGATATTGGATGTTTTGTGCAAATTTATCAATTGGACAAGACAATAGTCCTTCATAAAATATTTCACTTCTCTCCTTAAAAAAAAAAAGAAAAATAAAAAAAAATCAAATAGGCTATAAAATCACCTCTTTCTATGATTGACTTTTGTCAGATGTTTGCTCCTTCATGTCTAGAATTAATCTGCTACATTATTTCTAAACAAATTTTCTATTCAAAGTATTTATGAATCAGATATGGTTAATCCAACTTATTGAGATATTTCTCTCTCTCTTCTCCACTTTCCTACAAGTGAAATTTTCTTTCAAATCTCTTGTGTGGATGACTTTAGATTGGATTTAAACTGACAAAAAAAAAAAATACAAAACATATACACAGAACCAGAGGAAAACATAAGTATAAATTTTCAGTTTATTTATAAAATATAACCTTAAAAGCCCCTATTATTTGCATAGTAGAAATCGGGCAATACTCAAAAATAGTTATTAGCTAATCGTTATAATAGTGAGATAAGACACAGCATTTTTATTAGAGAGTATTACTAATAAAACTAAGTATTGGTACAGCAAGAGAAATTGAAAAATCGATCAATTTTAAGACAGAAACCAAAGGTCTGGAAATTTATGGGGAAATTAAAAAAAAAAAATTTTAGCTCTAATTTTTTCCCCTTGGTATACATGCATAGTAGTTGTGCAATTTATATATATATATATTGGTGGGTGTAGACTGGTGGTTAAATAAGAATTATGTTTGTCTACACATCCTCAGATCTTGGTCTTTTTAACTTTGGACAATAATTGTTAGATGCAAATGTGGGGTCTCCAATAATAAGGACAATTTGAGGTAGATGTCTTTTTGCCCTTAATCAAATGATGAATCTGCTTTAAATTAAAATTTTAAGAAAATGTATTTCCTCATAAATGAAACAGATGCTTTATGTATATCGAAGACCCTAAACTGATTGTTATTCCTCTCTTCTTTGANTCTATTTTCTTCTTATTTTATAAAATAAATTAATAAAAATATCTAATTAAACTCCAGCACAGCTAAATTACTTACTATCAGATAACCATTAGTTATCTCCTTGCTACGTCACCTAAAGAGATCACCCCCATGGGGGTTCAATACGAAAACTATCTGATTTTTCAGAAATATTATGTATAATTTCTAGTAATTTTAATTTTCTGATAGAACATAAATTCTTTCAAGAGAAATATTTCATGGTTCTAAATTTTATATTTATGGATTAAAAAATAACTAAACTTAAACTAAATATTAAATTATAATAATGATTCATTGAACCTAAAGTTTGATAATAGCTATATCTTAGTGTTTTCTAAGATCAACCAATAATCAAACCAATAATAAATTTTACAGGTAAGAGAATTATTTCTTTTCAGAAAAAAAAGTAGTACAGCTGGCAATGTCAGTGAGGATGATAGATCGTCATAAAGAAGATTAGCTTTAATCTTTCTATGAAGACATCAATTTCCTTAGAGCAGGAGATCCAGGTTCGAGTCCTGGCTGGGACAGATAGAATTTTTTATTCTATTCCCTCTCATTAATTGTTTAAAATTTACGGGGATAATAAACCACAACTAAATTAATATTTATAATTAATAAAATTTTGTTTCCAACTATATTTGCTGAGTTGAACAGCACTATTTATCTTAGTAATTATCATAATTTCAGTTTTTTTTTTTGTTTTTTTTTTTACTTAACAAGTTAGTAAGCTTGATACCAAAATCTAGTGAATAGGGAATTTCAAGGAGTAGTAAAAGCATAAATAAGGATAAAAGAAAGCACTTTTTTTAGGAAAATAAATTAAAATTTTATAATGAATTTAAACAAAACTATAAAATTCATACAAATTCAAAAAAAAAGCATTGTTCATTTAGCTTTGTAGACTCTGAAGTATTAATAGCCACATCAAGTCTGAGTTCATGTGTACTCCTGCACACACACACATGATCTGGTATTTTTCCAGAAGCAGTCCTGCTTTCTATATACAGACTCACAAGAATGATTCAGAATCTTAGATTGATTTTTTTTCTGCAGTAATAACAAGGAAAAAAATCAAAAATTTAAAATAAATTAGAAGAATCCTGCCCTACTATTGAATTTATTTCTGTCCTGTAAAGAAAAAGAATAGTAAAAATATAAGTTCGTTAAAAAATAATTTTGCTTTTGAAAAAATAACAATCAGACTTACAATGCATCACTTAGATCTGAATCGAGCTCATCTTGATTATCTCTAACATCATCAATCTGACAGAGAAAAGCATCATTTTCATAGGTTGGAAAGTAATATCTGATAAACAGGAAAGAAAATTAGTACTTTTGTTTACTTACTGGAAAGTAACTTACCAGTAAGCAAAAATAAATGATGCAATAAGAACTAACTTAAAAAAATAGTTCATTGCTCCTAAAGTTTCATTTACTTATTTTGGTCATAATAATTATTAGCTGCATTTAACATTGAATATACTAAGTTATTTTTCAAAATGATAATAGAGCAATCACTTTATTTGTGTTCTATTCTTACTATATGATTCAAGTACACATGCATATTCATACACACACTATATTAATAATATTTAAATGATAAAGGATTCGATACACTTTTTCAATTAATAATTTTCATATTTAAGATCTATGAGAATGACCTTATAATAATCTTCCCCAAGTATTTTTTTGCCTGGTGCTCACTTTACACAGATTTAAAACTGTTCATTAAAATAGATATCCACCAACATATCATGGCTTTCAAGGCCAATTCAATTTCCTCTCAATATGTATATTTCTCTAGGATAATTAGTTCATGTAATGTAAATATCACATTAGAGAGAAATGATGAACAACAATGAATCATTTTAATGACCAATTTTTCAGCTATTTTTTCAAAACAAAATATTTCATAATTTTGACATCAATACTTAAACATTTTCTAAGACAGATCCATTATTTGATCTAGAGCTATCGAGGACCATACCATATTTACATCCAACAATTACTAGCTAAACTAAGAAGTCTGAGATTTGAGCTTGTGTAGACAAACTAAACAGACTAATCAAATTGTTTATGTTGATATATTTAAAATGACCAAAGAAATTTTAGTTAATATTTAGTTAGTTAATATTTTCAGTAAGAGCTTTCAGAAAATTATTTTGTAATTCAATAAATCATAGAATAAATACTTGCTTAGAATTTTTCAGTAAATCTTCTTACGAGAGGTTTCAGTTTATAGACCCTCATAAATTGTATGTTGTATTAGCACCAGCAACAAATGTATAAAAAATTGGACAATCATACTCAACTTTTAATTCTCTTTGATTTTGCTTGAATTGCAACAGACCAAGTACCGGAAACTGGTACTCAAGGTTTCAGTAGGTATGCAACCAGTAGTTCCAGTTGTACAGGTTCATAAAATAATTTATTAAGTGTATTACCTTAATCTATTAAACTCACAAAAAACCTCTTCTCATTGCTCTATTTACAGGGTTTACTTTTTATAGGCTCATCTCCAAAATACTTAAATAACTCACCTCATCTCCTATTCATATAAAAGATCCTTATAACCAATTCTTATTTGGAATAATGTGCTCAAGTTCTCCAAACATGACTTTCATATCCCTTTGAGGCAAAGAACAAGACCTCTCTAGTCAAATGATGCCTATTGACCACTTTAATAGGTAAAGCCCAGATTTTTCTAGCACTTTAAACTTATTCATTGCAGTAGTCTCTTAAAAAGTGACTTATTTGGCCAGTAAAACTAATCTAGGATTTAAGCATCACATTTCTGTGAATGAAATTTTTTCTGATATTGGATGTTTTGTGCAAATTTATCAATTGGACAAGACAATAGTCCTTCATAAAATATTTCACTTCTCTCCTTAAAAAAAAAAAGAAAAATAAAAAAAAATCAAATAGGCTATAAAATCACCTCTTTCTATGATTGACTTTTGTCAGATGTTTGCTCCTTCATGTCTAGAATTAATCTGCTACATTATTTCTAAACAAATTTTCTATTCAAAGTATTTATGAATCAGATATGGTTTATCCAACTTATTGAGATATTTCTCTCTCTCTTCTCCACTTTCCTACAAGTGAAATTTTCTTTCAAATCTCTTGTGTGGATGACTTTAGATTGGATTTAAACTGACAAAAAAAAAAAATACAAAACATATACACAGAACCAGAGGAAAACATAAGTATAAATTTTCAGTTTATTTATAAAATATAACCTTAAAAGCCCCTATTATTTGCATAGTAGAAATCGGGCAATACTCAAAAATAGTTATTAGCTAATCGTTATAATAGTGAGATAAGACACAGCATTTTTATTAGAGAGTATTACTAATAAAACTAAGTATTGGTACAGCAAGAGAAATTGAAAAATCGATCAATTTTAAGACAGAAACCAAAGGTCTGGAAATTTATGGGGAAATTAAAAAAAAAAAATTTAGCTCTAATTTTTTCCCCTTGGNTAATATAGTAATATAGATAATATAATTAATAAAGAGAGAATTCTTACTCTGGTTGATTCCAAAGCTCTTTTGAAGGTAATTTTATATGATTTTCAGTGGTCATATGTTCAAGTGTGCTTTTTCGGTCTTTCATTTCAGAATCACAGTTAATGCAAAGATTTTTATAAACTTGTCGTCGAATGTAATTAACCAATTTAACCTGGAAAAATTACTTGTAATAAATTTCAATTTGACTGCGAAATCTATGTTCTAATAATGTAATGACATTATTAGAATAATTTAGCTTGGAATAAAATAATAATAATACTCATTGGAGCTATTGCTCAGAATCAAAAGAAAATATGAGCTCCTAGAAAAAAATATTATTTTTTATTATTTTTTATAAGAAGAATCAAAATTAAATTTGATTCAAAAATATAAATAATTAAAAGATCTAGTATATACTATATCATATAAATTCATCCCAGCTCCTGAGATCTAGAATACATAGCTGCAATGCGGGTAATCACCAGTATATTAATTATATGTAATATTTTCCCCAATAACACGAATTAGGTATAATAGGGTAGTTAGTCATAACGTTCAGTTTCCAGTGATATTTTCACAGCATCAAAAGAAAATCCTATATGAGACTATGTTTTTTAAGTGAGCTTAAAAAGCAAAGAACAGCACTAAACATAAAAAAAAAGAAAAGAAAAGAAAACTGTTATGCAGGAGATGAAACTAAGCAGAATTTTTTTATTATTATTAAACTTTTATTTATTTATTACATTCTGTAACAACATTTTGTAATTTGATCGCAATGAAGTAAACAAATGACATTCAATGTCAATCACATGAGGAGAGAAGGTGACCAATGACACCACACTCAATTATTTACAGACTATGTCCCCCGGAGGTCCCGGGGCAATCTTCGTTTGAGTCAACGGAGAGGGTTGGAGTTATAAGGCATGGTCTGTGCTAGTGGATTAGGATGGTATGGCAGTTTACTGTGGAAAAGGGTGAAGCGGGAAGAAATGAAGTTTTGAACAAAAGGGATGTTAAGATAGTGGTGAAGGGATGAATTGCATACGTAATAGGGAGCATTTGTAATTATTCTCAGGGTTTTGGATTGAAAGGACTGAATTCTTTGGATGTTGGAAGGCTTGGCGGCACCCCAGATTTCTACTCCGTAAGTCCAGATTGGTCGTAATAAGGTTTTGTAGAGCATCAGTTTGTTTTTTATCGTAAGCTTGGAGTTCTTATTCATGAGTCTGTATAGAAGTCCATATCTTGTCTCTTAATTTTAGTATGTTCTCCCCATGTAAGTCGTGAGTCAAGATGGAACCCAAAGTAACGAACGAATTTGAATTTGGTAAAGGAATATTGTTAAATTTCACTATTTCAGGGAGTCTTTTTTCTGCAGCTGGAAATGAACTTAAACGCATTTTTCTTCATTGATTTTTATTCTCCATTTGCCACACCATTGTTTGATTTTTTTGAAGTGGTCTTATAGGTTTTAGAAGCAGTTTTAGGATCGGGATGGGAGGATAGGATATCTTTGTTGTCTGCAAATAGAGCTAAGAGGGTACTTGGATGGGTAGGGATGTCTGAAGTGTACAGGATAAATAGGATAGGTACAAGCACACTACCTTGAGGAACTCCCACTTCCGCTTGGTAGAAATCGGAGTAATCTAATATTTGCCAAACTCTAAAGAAAATGTTGGATAAGTAAGACTTAAGGATGAAGTAAGTGTTACTAGGAAGTATGGATTTTAGTTTAAACAGGAGACCACTATGCCAGAATCTATCAAATGCTTGGGAAACATCCAAAAAAGTTCCTGGACAGTACTCTTTGCACTCAAGGGAAGAAGAAATGTAGTCTAGGATGCGAAACACTTGCTGGACAGTAGAATGCTTACATCTGAATGGTCTGATGGGTGTCTATATTTTTGGAACAATGCTCTTGAGCGGCATTTCACTATGATGAGCTTTTTAAGTGAATCTGGGAGTGGTTTTTGGAAATCAGAAGAATATTTGGTAAATTTTGGTTTGAGGTCCATATACATGCATTGCTGAATGTCTTTTTTGGCAGTTGCTGGTGTGATGCGAACCGGCCCAAATTGTTGGCAATTATGCCACTGGAGTACCTCTTTTTTTATGTAGGGCCTCTCAACTTTGACAATTGGTCGGCACAGTTCTGAAATTGAATATATTTCTTGAACATTGGGCGTTTTTTCAAGGTCTATGAAAAACAGTAGTAGGGGTGACTTATCTGATCCTCTTCTAGGGCTTAAAACATTGAGAATGTTTTTCACCACGAACCCTAAGTCAGTGAGCTCTTCTTTGATGTGATCGATCGGGATAGTGAGGTGGAGGTTCCTAATAACAACACGTAGAGTCCTCTCTTCTTTTAGCTTGTACAAATGGAACTGAGCATTCACTGATTTCAGGTAGCGTACTATCTCCCTGTAAGAATCTGATGAGTCAGGATTGATTTTTGTGTCTATCTTTCAGCTCATGCACATGTATTTTCCACGGCCTACTTTCTCATCTAGAGTCTGCACATTAGTCTGCACATCAGGCCAAAATTTGATATGTTTTTAACGAATATTGGAGGGGGCTTTGATATTCGCTGTGAGGTTTGAGAGGTCTCCATGGTCTTTTTATTAGAGAGCATATTGAATGGGTTTGCTGTGAAAGATGGTGAAATCTTTGTGAGCTGTGAAGTAGTGGTCTGAGTGCGGTCGAGCAACCCGGTAACGGATGGTGAGACTGTTGGTTGATGGGGGTTTTTAAACGGCGATGCAGTTCTACTTGTTGTGGAGGTGTGTATATTTTCATTTAGGCTGGAAAATGAAGGTGTCTTCGTGGTTCTATTTTTGTTCATGTAGGCTTCGACAGTCGTAAGATGTATTTACCGTTTCTTCTACCGGGTTGGACCGTGTCAAGCTGTTGATATTTGCCGAGCTTTCGCACATCATGTGATGGCTTCTTCAGGGCTGAAAAGAGAATGAGAGCTCTAAAAGAGAGATTTAAAAATCCAGGTGGTATATGTATATGTATATGTATATAACGCCGATAACAGCCGGCTGACTGGGAGCTGAAGGGGACGAGCTTGACCAAGCACCTCTGCTTGTATGCTCCTTACTAATAAAAAGAATTGAGTATTGAGTATCAAGTATCACTTGATGTGGGTTTGTTCCTCGGTGAAATTCCTCGAAACTTCGTCAATGTCTTCAGGCTGGCTACATCTTCAACTGTGACCAGTTTGGTAACAACTGAACACTTATAATCACTTCTAAAGAAACAATTGCAGAGAGCTAACAAAACACGTCCTCTCTCTACCATGGCTGCTGTGGAACCCAAACAGAATTTTTATGTTATTAAAAATGGGCATAAATTCCTAATTTGATCTTGTAAGCCAGAAAAAGCAATGAGAATAAAAGGCGAGATTACTAAGGCTGGTTCTGAAATTTTAGGGACAGAAAAGTGAGGGAGCACTCAACCTTCATAGTTACATTCTTAAATATCTGCCATTTAAATTGAGATCAGCTGGGGTGAATGTCAATTAAAAACAAACTACTAAATAATGTTAAAATAGAAGCAGGAACAGTTAACACTCAACATTAAAAAATCTAGACTGATTTCCAATCATTACTAAAATATCTGAAACCTTTTATACTCACAAATAAAAAAAAATTTAATAGTTTCCACTTACCAGTCAAAAATCTAGAGCAGTTTCCACTTAACTTTAGAAATTTGTTGAATAATATTTATCACTTAATACTGATGAATATGAATGGATCAATAATTGAGGTTCAGTCAGAAATGAGATAAGATAAAAATGAAAAATGATTAAACAAAAAAATAAATAAAATTAACAAGAATGTATTCCTTAAAGCATTAAAAAATTAACATGAAATACATTCTGATTCAACCTCAACTATTGATGTACTCATACACCACACAGTCAATTATCTCCTACTCATATGGTAAACATGGTTTGGTTTCTTACAATATTTAATAAATTTAGAGCTCCTTTAAGAAATAAGTAAAAAACTAGACAAATCTTGAACCATTTACATTTAATATTATAAAAATCAACCCCTGATATTACTGGGTGCTTTTTCCTGATAACTAATAGAGTAGTTTATTTTTGTTTTGTTTTTCAGCAGAATGTTTAGTAAAGATAGAGAGAGGTCCTTTCTTCCAATTAAATTGGTATCATTGGATGGTAAGCAGAAAATTTGGTATTGAGGATTGCTATTGCTATTGAGGATTGAGGATTGAGGATTGCTATTGCTATTGAGGGTTACTGCTATTGCTATTGAGGATTGCTATTGAGTGCTATTGAGGATTGCTATTGCTATTGAGGCTGCTATTGCTATTGCTATTGCTATTGCTATTGAGGATTGCTATTGCTATTGCTATTGAGGATTGCTATTGAGGATTGCTATTGAGGATCCAATTTGATTCTATTCAGCACTGAAAAATTATAGACAGCATTAAGTAAGCTCAGAGTTGTTGCTACTCAAAATTCTAAAGGTAGAAGTATCGAACCTGTTCATAAAAATTAAGATCTCCAGTTGCCTTTTCATAATCAAAAGTATGGCAGCATTTCATGTGAGTAATAACAGAATCCCAAGAAGAAAAAATTTCCTCACAGAAAAGGCACACAATAGAAACAGTGAGAACTTCTTGCCAGTCAGACCAATCACAAGGTTCATCTTCAGAACTATCTTTTCTTTTCCTTTCACTCTACAAAAAAAAAAAAAAAATAAAAAAAAAAAATAATTGAAGAAGTAAATCATCAGCAAAAACAAAACAAATGTATCAATTATGATAAATATGCTGCCATCATATCAATAAAGCAGAGTAAACCTATTTTGAAGTAATTTCAGAACTTTAATTGAAATATTTATTTATTTTAGAAATTACATACTGCACAGCGTGCATCTTGCAATGTGCTCTCATAGTTTACAATAAATAATAATAATAATGTACAACATACACCATATAGTAATAAAATAATAATAATAATGATTAAAAAAAAATAAATAAATAAATAAATAAAAATAAATAATAAAAAAAATTCTGCTAAAAACTTGTTGGGTCTGGGAGGTAGTTCTCAGATCCGCCAAACCACAGTGTCCGCTGAGTTCTAGACTATTACGAGTCCGTATGCTTCGGTTCAAACATAGTTGGAGGAACGTTTCATAAGTCCTCTCGAGACCGCACCAAATTGGCCCTTTGAGCATATACTCCGTACGGCGGGAAAGAGGGGGGGGGGGGA
>KZ808640.1:179715-187215 GCA_000696205.2 Oncopeltus fasciatus | reverse complement strand
TCTGAACGGAGTATTTGGAGAGTTAATAAGAGCTTACCGCAGATCCCCCCCCACTTCCGTGGATTTCATATAAGAAAGATGAAAATAAGTATCAGTATTAAATTTACACTTATAAACCGAGAACAACAATGATAGAAGAAACCTCGCGAACAGGAATTTGGCGGGGGCCGCGCAGACCTAGTTGCATTATTACATAAATTAATTAATATGTACTTCTCCGGGAAAAAAATATGCAACATAAACGCTGGAAAATTAAATTTTAAATTGTGGTATATAAGTTGTTTCATTAACTAACAATAACGAAAATATTTACGATTTTTAAAATTATTTCTCTTTGAACTCCTCACCTCTCTCACATAGGCTCAACTTCAGCCATTAAATAATTAATTCAACGGCAAAGGGGAGCTCCGAAGTTGGGTAACACACTTTAGCAAAAACACACAAACAATTGCGCCTAGTAAATAATTGCATTCCAAAAATGTTTGGAAATTTGCTTCAATGAAAATAAACCTCCACTACGTCCAATGGGTCGTATTCCTTTTCATGAAAGGCTCCTGATCTGGTTAATATTGTCTCATAATATGAATGATAAGTGGTCAAATTAGTGTATATATTTCTTCAATGGCCGGAAACACACTATCATCAACGCTTAATCATAAAGGCTACTTACTCTCACCCGTTGCAGCCTTTAGAGAAGACTCATGGCATATACATTTGCATTATGCAATGCCCCATTAGCACGAAAGCGTTTCCACATAAAAATACATGTGTTCTTCAACCTCATGCAATATTAATGGAATTGCGTCCATGTGATATCATCAGTTGGTCGGTGTTGTAGGAGGTAAAGCCTACAAACAGGCTGGTAAATTACTTTCACGCTTTCGTGGAACTTGAGGAGGCGATAGTCATCACTGGCTGGATGCCACTGTTGTGAGGAGACGGTCAGAAATGGAGATGGACAAATAGCTTATGTCAGTCAGTTTCGGTCCGGATTGCAGAACACCATCAGGGCTACACAAAAATAACAGTTGCTGGATGTCATGCAAGAGTCACTCTAATACAAGGTAAACATTTTCTTAACAAAACATAAATTAATTTTTTCCACTCAGAGATGATTTGTTTGGCGGGGAATAAAGAGTATTATTGGTTTACTTAACATATCATTTGTAAGTGTTAGCCTTCCTTTCTACCCCACTCCGGGTCATGGTGCTATCTACAAGTTGCCATCCCATTCTAATTATCGTTAAAATCTAAATTCTTAATAATTAATAACATAACTTACTCATTGTATAAAATATGTCATTACTAACACACGCTTTGATAATATTTTTGCAAGAAGCCTTAACTTTTTTACTCATGGTCTACTTTCTTTCAAACTCTCACCTGTTTTTTTTTAGTTCTATTTAATAAGATATATCTTCTAATTTGAAACCCCAGGAGAAGTAAAAACAATGTATCTTTTGTCTATTCCGTATCGTCTAGAGAAAAAATAATCTCATGAAATGTTTTTCTCATGAAAGGGAAAGCTAAAAAATAACCTCTATAAATGAAAAAGATTTACAGGCAATGAGGCTTTTTCTTATTAAAAAAAAAAAAAGAAGAAGAGGTACCCTATTTGACATATCTGAATTTGACTTTTCACATAACATATATGTTAAGTTAGGAAAAATGTCAACCATCAGATTCGTATGATATTCGGAACATTTCCTGGGAAAAATATTTAATGAGATTATTTTTTCTCTAGAGGATGCGGAATAGACAAAAGATACATAGTTTTTACTTCATCTGGGGTTTCAAATTAGAATACATAGTAATAAATAGTACTCTAAAAAACATAAGTGATAGTTTGGAAGAAAGTAGAAAAAGTTTGGAAAAAATAATTATCAAAGCTTGTGTTAGTAACGACGTCTGTTATACAATGAGTAAGTTATGTTATTAATTAATAAGAATTTAAATTTCAACTGGATTTTAAGTTTAACTAGCAGTTAGCGAACTAAAGTCCTAAATTTGGGCTATCTATCGCACATTTTTTGGCTGAAATCAGATGAATGGGGATTTAGAAGAAGACACACATTTAATTATGATCAGTATCTTCGTTATTGCTAGTGTTATAAAAAAATTATAGAACATTATAGGTGAAAAATTTATTTCTCTACCATTTATGTTGGATTAATATTAGAGAATATATAAATATTATTTATTTTGTGGTCTTTAATCCCACGCAAATTTAGATAATTTTTAGTGCAAGGGAACAGAATAAAAAATCTAACTGTCCCAGCCAGGACTCGAACCTGGATCCCCTGCTATCCGGGCCGGTGCATTTACCACTTATGCTACCGAGACAAGTCTGATAAGTTATTAAATTCCCCGCACTAGTGTCGACTGATAAGTTATTAAATTCCCCGCACTAGTGTCGGTTTCTGATAAGTTATTAAATTCCCCGCACTAGTGCGGGGAATTTAATAACTTATCAGACTTGTCTCGGTAGCATAAGTGGTAAATGCACCGGCCCGGATAGCAGGGGATCCAGGTTCGAGTCCTGGCTGGGACAGTTAGATTTTTTATTCTGTTCCCTTGCACTAAAAATTATCTAAATTAGAGAATATACTTAATTCTGTTTTCCCCATTTTCCCCTCCCAAACAATCCTCATTGCCCATGCTTCCTTCAGCAACTTTAAACTTTTCTTTTCAGAGTCCTTACATTTTTACTCTTATTTAGTCAAATCCAAGATGACTTCCCATGTCTAGTGCCTAGCTTTACATAAACATGGGAAATCTTCATATTGCTATTACAGATACTGCTACTGTAAAATATTTATAAAGCAAAATGAGATAATTAATGTGTATTCCTTCAGTTAATACTACCAGAGATGGTGACCTAGGAAGCATAAGGTAAGAAACCGTTCACTGATGGGGTTAATCCTCACCTTACCTACCATGACAGACACTAGGAAGGCATAGCCCCTAACTATTTTAAGTAACAGGTAGTCTCCTTACCTTCCCTGGCAAAAGAATGGCACGAGGAGTTTTCGCTAAGTCACCCCCTGTACTCAGAAGGTGGGTCCGAGGAGCTCTGGAGGTACTACCTGAAACAGGAGACTTATTAGAATCCTCCGAGGTTACTTAGAATTATGAAAGAACTTACAGTGCATGGTGATGGAGTAGGTAAGAAAAGAATTGCAACAGTCTTCCAGAATTCTTAGTAAAACAGGATATGTTTTGAATAACATGATTATTTTAGTTAATCATTAATAAGAGGCTGTAAGCTTAGTCGCAGTGTTGTCACAATGTTCATAAACCTTGTAGTATACCATTCCTATTATACCATTCATTCCGAAAGATATGCGAAAATGAAATACAGCAAAATAATGCCTATAATTGACTAAAAGATGGTGTGTGATTTCTCCATATAATGTGTATTTTCTGGTTATCACATTACGAGTTTTGTAAGACAACATGAAGAGTGACATAATTAAAGAGTAAAGATTGTTAAATAACGTATATTGATCTACTTCACTAGACTTTAGACACTTGGCACTGATTAGCCTATTGATTAAAATAAGACGACACAACATTATTAACAACTCATTTTTATTCTTCATCAAAATACGTTTGCTGCACTAAAACAAATATTACGTAATGTCTATAAGCAATAGGGTGTATAAAAATAAATTTCTGTTTTATCAAATTTAAGATTTCAAATAACTGTAATGTTTTAATCCTATTTAATAACTTAACGCCAATACGTAATAATCCCTAGAGAACATTTTCTAAGCTTGTTAAGTCCCATTCGACTTCATTCGCTGAAGCAGCTCGTGGAATTACTAAATATGTCCCTCACCAGCGCACTGCGTGGCGTTGGTTTGAAAAATTTAGCAATGGAGATTCGACGTTGGAAAGGGTTCCAGGGGACCCTTAATTGATATTGATGAGGTTCTGCAGGAAGCTGTTGAGTCAAATCCTTCCACAAGTACTCGCGAACTTGCTAGGGAGTGTGGTGTGTCGAAAGATCTCTTAATCGTCATTTACTCTCCATGGGGAAGGTGAAAAAGACCATTAGACTGGTCCCTCACGATCGCGGTCTAACTTTTTTTTCCGTTTACTCCAAGGAGGCAATTTGAAAAAAAAAATATATATTCACGTTTTGCGGTTTTTGGAAATTTGAAAGTGTTATTCATGACGGTAGATAACAATGGACTATACTTGGAATATTTATTTTATTTTATATCAAAAACATAATAATACCTTTCATGTAATTTTTTTTTTACACACTTTATTTCAAGAGTGTTAGATGATTTGTTTGGCGGGGAANGGGTAAAATATATATATATATATATATATATTCATAATCTCACTAACTTATCTTTATAGAATTGTGTGAAATGTATTAATATATTTATTTTGAATTATCTTTTGATTTATAATAGCAATTATTTTGTCTCGTGTTATTTATTACTTAGCAAGCATTGAACGTCTTAAATTATCTCCATAAATCAGTCAAACATAACTGGGATAACGATCAGCTCATTTCTCTTATCTCTCCTTATGCAAGAATGCATTGAGCGATCCAACGATCGAGTTATCAACTGAGTAAGAGATGAGCAATATAGAGAGAACTGTAGTCACGTTGTTTTTATGTGGCACTACAAGCATTGTAAACTGTGTAATATTTAGTCATAGAGTAGGGGATGTCAAGGAGAAGGAAACCAGCCACATAAACATTAAAAATTAAATTCAACAGAACTAACATAAAAAATGAAATGACAAAATTAATTAAAACGAAGACTTTACTATTATATACCTTGGTCTTCTTCTAACCCCCCCCCCCCCCCACTCGTCTATTTTCAATTTTAACATAATAGAACTCATTTAACGTTTTGAAATACAAAGCCCGAATTCTATACTTTTTTGGTTTTTATGTTTCAACAATAAGACCACCCCAACACTCAAAATTACATTCTTAAATATTATCCTTAATATGCATTTTTTGTAAACATAGTATAAAACAAAAAATTTTGAAAATTACATTTTACACATATTATGTCCTATAAATGTTTTCTTATCTCTAATATTAACGAATATATTGACGATTTATACATATCTGACAGGTTCAACATGTTTTTGATTTTGTAAAAGGCTTAACTTCTTAATCGTCTCGTTTGTATACTCATCCTAATGTCGATTGTTACACCATGTTCCTAGACTAAAATATAATTGAATATTAAACCAACTATTTTGTAATAATAAAAAAGTATTTTGTTATTTAATTACAATTCCCACTTTGACATAATTAACTCGAAACAAGCCATTTAAAGTAAGATTTTCAAGTTTCTGAAGACTTACTTTCGAATTAGTTACTTCGGCTTTTGAAGAAGGTGACGTCATTAAAAAGGAACTTGAGCTGATGCAGTGAAATAGAGGGCTACTGGAATCCTAGGGAAAGTTTGTATGGAAGTAAATAACTACCCGGAGTTTAGTTCTCACCCTGGGTATTATAAACTTTTTTCATTTTACTCTCTCAGCTTTGTAAGTTACTTTTTCGATTAAATTTATCCTTGGTATTTTCTATTGGATTTTACACGAAAAATCTATAAAGATCGATAGAGTTATTTGCTCCCTTCTCCTTTGTGTATATGATGTTCGGATGAAAGTCATTAATATCTGACTAACTTTTCCTAATTTTTTATTTTCCTAGCATGCCTATGATGACCTTCAAATTAGAACCAATGATTAGGGTCCAAATGAGTATTTCCAGTAAGGTTATCTCTATAAGTACTGAAAAGTCTTAGGCTTGGATAGTTTCCACACAGCAAAAATACAATATTTAATTCAAGACAAAATTGTATTCTTAAAGATTGTATAGTTTCCTAAACGTATGTTGGGTTTGTTATACTTCAAATCATACCCTGAGTAACGACCAGAGAATCCCCTTAGCCAAAACTTCATTCGAAGGTATATCCAAAGGGTATACCAAAGAATATATGAAGACCTTATATAACCTCTACAACAAGCCTCAATCAGAAATGCTCCCTCGTCTGGACTCTCTAACGAGGAGACGATTCTGACACCTTATTCCTGAAAATAATCCAATGATATATTAAAGTGTCTCATTGCCCCAACACTCTTATAACTAAATAAAGGTGAATTTTCGTTTATAATACCTTTACATGTTGTAATAATAAAGGATTTACTCCTCGCATAGTGTACACCTTTTCCCATTCCCTCCAAAAATATTTTTAAAGACTAGGGAAGCATTTGACGAGAGGACCAGGCCAGTACGGGAAGGGGCCGATTGAAGGAATCCAGAAGCTTCCATGCTAGTGAAAAAGGAATTAAATTTAAGCGAAAGTAACTATTAGAATCTTCTAGGCTTGCCTCGACTCATCCACGAAGTTATAAAAATAGTTCACTAGCGGCCTCCTGAGTCAGTGATAAGTTAGTCACAGCCAGGGTCAGTTTCCGTGTCAGATCGGGTGCCTCAGGGTTTCGGGCTGGTTGTAGCCTCTGCAGTGAACAGTGAAGTGATAAGTGACAGCAATTAGCAAGTTTCTTTGAGGCCTCTTTGTAAATAAGCACATTTAATTCATTTGTATTTTTCTTATTAGCTGCAAGTTTATGTTTTCTATTTATTTATTTACAAGTTAGTGAGGGCAGTAGGTTCGATCGTTAATAGTAATTAGTAGGGGTAATTAGTTGTTAAAATAAATTAGTCTAATTTTTCTTTGTTTTTAATTATTAGTGGCCCGTAGCCCATAACAATATAAATTATTTAAAAAAGGAAAGAAAGAACGTCCAAAGCTCTGATGATAGCTTACAATGAAATGCGTTAAGTTGATTCCACTTCTAATATAAGTTCAATATAGTTTGATTTTGTTTATTTAAATTTCTAAGCTGAAACCTTCAAATTGCCAGTAATAACAGAATTTCGTTCTAGCGGCAAGTGGAGAGCGTTGGCCCCGACAGGTATTGGTACGATACTCACACCAGTTTGGACCTCAGGGGAAAGTCAACGCAGTGTGCTCAGCTGCCGAGAGGAATTCCACGCCAACTCCAAGTAACCTTTCCTGATGTCTTCAGCATGACCAAAGCTCTAAATTTGGCATTTGCCTAACTTTTTCCTCTTTAGAACCATCACTTTACTTAGGCAGAACTAAAGTAGGAATTAGAGCTTTTAGCATACTCCCCAATGAGCTATTCACGTTGAAACCCTGAAGCCATTCATGAAAAATATCTTTAAATCTTGGAGGAATTAAAATAGCATAAGGCAAAAAACACTGATGAGTGGCAAAAGAGAAACATCCACACGACTTATAAGTATATACTTTGTAGATAATACAAAAGTTGTAGCTCTCACAGACAGTTTTAATGTGGAGTACTATAAAAGAGAATTACTAAACGCATTCTATGTTTCTTGGACATACGACAGTCTACATTGTTCCAATATGCCCTTGCCCATTTTATCTTGTAGAAAAGCGATGAATAGAATTTTTTTTTTTTTTT
>KZ808640.1:152711-166181 GCA_000696205.2 Oncopeltus fasciatus | reverse complement strand
TATATATATATAAGGTCCTGGATTACGCGCTAGGGTGCGCTGTGATCGCGGTGCTAGTGTATCAGCGGTGTTTTGAGTACTTCTTCATTCCTCCTGAAGGAAGACGCGTTTGGCTTGTTGCCCATGCGATTGATGAGATCTTGTCGGTATACAGGGCAATCATAGAGCAGTACCAATGAACAATTGTATATAAAAATGGGCTTGGTGAGGAAATTTGAAAGATTTAAACGCAAAGTCCTCCGAGCGATAACGGGCCCCCAATGGGACAGATATTGAGGATTATGGGCTCCATAATCTTCTGCCTCAGAAGACAAAAGATGAACTGGTACAAGAAATCGTTTACAGCTTTTAATTTTAGGAAAACATGGACTAAATTACAAAAATAATTTTTGCCTATCGGCTTTTTAACGTTCAACGATGAATATACTGTATAAAATGGACTCTTAAGATGATTTTAGTTGGGGTTCGGTCGAGGTAGATCCAAAAAAACACAAATTAAAAAAATGTATTTTTTAAATAANTTGTTTTTTTACCGTTGGCAGATAATCTTTAAAAAAATACACTTTTTTTAAATTTGTATTTTTTTTTTTGGATCTACCTTGACCGAACCCCAACTAAAAACATCTAATAATATACTGTATATTTCATCAAGCTAAAATATGTTTTTATTACATTTTTTTTTCTTCCCAAATAAATTTTCTTAGTTTTGTAGATCTAAAAGAAGAATTATTTCTTGTTACTTGTAAATTTAATTCATCAATTCTATACTAATATATGATTTTTTTTTAAATATACAGAACAATATAAAATTTGCATATTATTTCTCTATTAAAAAATTAAAAAAATCTTTGCTGATGGAATTCAGGCTCTTGGGATCTTCTACTTTTGAATTTAGTCTCATAGGAAAAATAAAAAATTTTTCACTAAGAAATCTCACAATGTCATTTGAGTTAATGAACTGAATTGATTATATTTGTCCTAATATCACAGAGCCCCCGTAGAAGGAAGGATTTGAAGTATATTTACTGTTGCATTCACTTAGATTGCATGTGGTCAAGAAAATCAAACAGACATAATGGTATTCCACTGAACTCCACTTCGACCATCTTCGCTCATAAACAATTCACAAAGAACTTGAGCCGTTTCAATTCCAGGATACTGGAGAAGAACCACCTACAAACGATGTTCCGAATATTGCGGGGGAATGTTTTTACTACCGAAATAGAACGTAGTGTTAGTACATTGATGATAAATGGGATTCGTGAAGAGCATTCTATATTGCACACAAGACAGCAATAAAGAAAATTATTGCACATTAATTAGATAATCGAGAGGATGAAGAAACTGTTATCGTCTTCGTGGAGTCTTTATGGAATAGCCTTTTGACTCCATTGTACTTTTTTTTTTTTCCGCAGTAATCACTGTACAATCAAATCTGATGTATACATCCGGAATGTATATTACAAAAACGGGAGGGGAGGTGGCTGTCTCTTCATCGGATGTTTTTTATATAAAAACCATGTAATAAATTTAAAAAAAAAAATATGTATGGTTTCGTCACCCAATCATATGGTAAGTTAAGGCATCATCGTTTCTCGTAATTTCCTCAATAATAAGCCTATTAATGCGAGGGAATATAATAAAAAATGTATAAAATTTATCTNAATCTTATAATAAAATAAAATATTTAGCCCCTATAAATGGACAAAATAGATGGAGGTAAAAAAACAACCATTTTAATTTAGGGTCGCCTGAAAAATTGCAATAACTCTGCCCTGTATTTAATAATGGCCTCCATTGGAAGGGATACTTGGACGTAGCGATGGGATAGGGGTGGGAGATCCTGCTCAGGTGGAAGTGACATGTGCCAGATGGTACAGTAGCAGCATCCTGGCTGGAGGAACGATTTGCATCAGCCCCGTAGAGGTAGCTGATATTCACTTTCTCTTGGCCAAGAAACTTGCGCACTAAGGATAACTAGTAGAACAGAAGCGCGATCGGGTGTGTCAGTCTTCTTGAGGTATTTCAAAAAATGCTTTATTTATTATAATTCATTTATTTAAGGGGCATATTCTCAATTACTGATGATGATCCTTTCATTTTGAATCATTTATTTTATGGACAACATTAGCAAGAAGAGAAAACTATGTAATTTATATTATGATATAGAATGTGCTATAAGAACATTTTCATAAAATGAGGAATTCTTCAAAAATTTCTACCAGGGATAACCAACCGTTAGGTACTTCTAAGCCTGGTGCTGAGAGTTTGAACTTCGCCCTGGGCAAGCGAGAATTTATTTATTTCTTTCTCAAGAAATAAAAGTTTGCCGAGTGCCATCATGATGGGTGTTTCAAGTGAGGTATAAATAAATGGAAGGGGGAAAAATAAAAACATTTTAACCAGATATTCATACTAATTACTTATAGCGTTCTATAGTATAGTATAGAAAAGCAAATACTATACATACAATTCATGAGAGGGAACAGAATAAAAAAATCTATCTAGTGAAGAGGGAATTGAGTGAGATATCTGGCTGTCCTTGTGGTGCAACGGTCAGCATACCAGGCCCGGATAGCAGGAGATTCAGGTTCGATTCCTGGCGAGGACAGATAGATTTTTTTATTCTATTCCCTCTCATTAATTGTTTAAAATTTACGTGGGATAAAACACCACAACCAAATAAAATATTTATAAAGTATAATGGTATGTTTTTTGTTATGTAGCCTTTTATGATAATGCGCTAGAACTATGATATATATCTTTCTAGACGCTTGAAGATTTAGATATCTTTATACTTAATTTAATTATATATTTCCTTAAAAGGTGAGTTATAATAAATGCGCCTGAACTAAACTAATTTTCTTCAAGACACATTCAGATATTCTGAGAAGCTTGGAAATGTTTGATTAAGAAATATGCTTGTTTATGAGATTTTCTGCTCTGAAATTAAATTCCTAACAAAAGAAAACTATGTATTAATTTAACGTTTTCCTTTATAAATTCATCTACTTACAATTACATTAAATTCAGTTAAATAATTAATTAATTCGTTAATAAGCAATGGCATATAAAATCATAGATTGGTTTTCCTTTTGGAAAACTCCTTTAAAACAGCTGATATATGATATCTTTCTAGTTGCTTACTATGACGAATGGTAGTTTTGTAAATACTTTTTAAAATGTAACCAATAATACTGTTGTTTATAATTACCTATCATAATCGTAATGTGAGGACCACACCTGTAACGGGAAAGGGCCAGTTGAAGGCCTGCTTCCTTACTTCAGAAAAGGATATTATGTTTATCCAATAACAGCTATTAAATTCCTCTAGGCCTGCCTTGGCCCTTCCATTCAGTTATAAAAGCGGCTTGCCAGCGGCCCTCAGAGTCAGTTAGTGGCAGATTCCCTGTCAGATCACGTATAGCAGAGCATCGGGCTACGACTTCGCAGTGCCAGTAACAGTAAAATGATAAGTGACAGTAATTAGCAAGTTCTTTCTAAAAGTTAGTGTTGTTTTTCAACTACATATTCAACTTGAATGGCTTTAGCCCTCTTCTATTCTTATTTGGATTTAAATACTTTATCTCTTTCATCTTGCTTAAAGTTAACAACTTGAAAAAGAGTTTTATGGAAAACCAATTCAATGGAGGATTGTCAGGTGTCCTGAAATAAGAGTGGAAAGTCTTTTGGCGGTGGGCGGCGGTGACATGCAACACCACTGATATATTTTTTATTTTAAAAGCTGAAAACATAAGACTATATTCCTCAATGCTCCGTGCTGCACTTACAACAGAATATATTAAACAGAAAAGACAGCTTATGTTGGAGATCGTTAATATCCAAAAGGACCAGAGGTTTAGAACAAAAAATTATGTTTCAAATAAAGCAACCTTGCCAACAGCAAAACTAGCATTTGCCTTTTCCTAGCAGATAGGAATGTGCGGAGGCGTTGACCTTGGACTGCCAATTAAGTGAAGGCGTTGCTTGCCAGTGAACTTGAATTAAACCAAACTTGCATCATTTGCAAGGAAATTTATAAATTTAAAAGTTTTATGAAGTGAATAAAACTGATCGCCACAAATAAAATAATAGAATTCGTGCTGTGTAAACGTTGGTACTTTAGCCTGTTTAATGCAAAGGTAAAGAAAAGAATCGGTTGAAGTCAGCCATCTTAGCCTACTGTTGTCTGGCAAGTGTGTTCCTCTTCCAATGAAAATAGTAAATAAATGAATAATCCAAATGGTTTCTAAAATAGTTGGAGCTCTCTTACCCAGGTTATATTGCCCTGAGATTACCCAGGTTATATTGGGTTGACAACTGAGCCATCTAAAAGATTCTGTTTATATTGAGCTGCAGGAATAAGGAAACGACACTTTTCTTCGTACCACCGACTAATTCCTTAATAGGTCAGGAGGACGTTTGAAGAAGAGATAAGGGTTTGAATTGAACAAATGAAGAAACCCGGGAGGTATGGATACGGCTCTATACTCAACTTTTCACTTCTTAGCCATTCAAGAAGGCATAGTACTATTCGTAGTACAGTACTATTCCTAGTGACTTCGGTCAAGGGTCGATGAAGCTATAGGAAGTAAGACAGAGTTAAGCAGAAGCTGCGTAAGCCAAGCAAATATTCTATTGTTAAACATTTCAACTAAGCTAATACTCAGCTGCACAAAGAACTACAAATATCAGAACCTGGCGGAAAATTACAAGCGCAATTGTATCGATCTCAAACCATATGGCTGGGCGTTAACCATAATATTAACTTCCCACAGCCCGATTCTTACTCCCATTTCAATCTTGAATGGGTCTCATTCGCATCTTCCCAAATGGGATTTCACAGAAAGCTTCAATTTTCGCTTTGTTTTGAGAGGTATTATGTTCTTCTTGTACACTGCTTGCCTACATATTGTACAGTACAGCGGGTAAAATTTTTCTTTATTATCATTATCCATCTTTAATTTTTCCATTTTCATTTCCGCAACTAAAATGTTTCCATATTATTATAAAGAAAGCAGATAGAAGTACCATTTTCAATTTTCAATTTTTTTTTTTTTATTATTTACTTTAATTTCAATTACTGCACTTCTTCTATCTTTATTTTATGTAATATACTCCCATTTTCATTTAATTAATTTACGCCAAACCCATTTTCATTTAAGATAAACATAAATATTATTAAATGAAAAATGATGTCTGATAAGCTGAGGTTGAATGATGAGAGGAAGGTAAATTCGCTAAGCAAGCTCTATACCGACCGAGAGAAGGAAGGGGGGCTAAACCCTTCTAGTCACATTTTTAAATATGCCTTCCTTAATAAGCATTTTTCGTTAAACTCACGCAGAAAAAATAAATGCCGAATATGATATTTTACACTTATCCTATATTTTTTACTTATTTTCATAACACGAATAATAACGAAGGTATACCGAGGTATATATTAAATTCTTAATTTGTTTTACTCTAAATCCCCTTACTCCTCACCCAATTTTAAATATTAACGAACTCATCAAACAGACAGCGTTGTAAATCTCAAATACTTAATTCAGTTGCCCTCTTTAACAAATAAATGGATCAGCTCAACCCTTCTACTATTTTTCTTAATATGTTAATATGTTTAACAATTATATTTCACTTGTATTGTTTTATGTGTTTTTTTGCAACTCTAGTAAAAATATTGACGCCTTTTTCACTTCAAAACTCCGATTTCAATATAATGACCTAACTCAGTTAACAGTTCGTACAAAGAAACTCTAATACCACTTGGATTTAATTATTTAAAAATTTAACATGGCTTAGATAGGGATATATTTAAAATCCCATTCGACTTGCTGTTCCTCCTTTCTGTTGGAGGGAGACACAGGGCCTCCCTTGAACTCTTCTTCTACGGTGTATCGATACTGTCATCTTCCGTTTTCTCCAGCTTTCCTCTGGCTGACGAGGTAAACGCCACCTCCAGAAATTGCGGCAGGGACATCCGACGTCCAACGGGAGACCCCAGCGTGAGTTTTCACAACTATCCTCAATAAACTCCCGCCAGCTCTATCTTTTGGAACCTTCTCCTGGTTCTACGCCTTCCGGGAGGACCTTCTTTGGTGGATCTTCTCTTGTTTATAATTTATTTATTAGTTCTTACAGGTGCAGTAATCCCTCCTAGTCCTCACCACCGTGTTCTCCACTTCGTTGCTGTAGCAGACCAAAAACCGCGGGTCAGCCCTGCCCAAGCACCCCTCCAACCATTGAGAGAGAGATAGCAGTTCACCCCTCAGCTGTATTCCTTACTGCCCTGGCACACTATCAATGCTCTCTAGTTACCTAGAACATCGAGTCGACAGATGTGCTCCTCCCTGTTGAGAAGATAGGATGTTGCCGAACCCAGGCACATCACCCTGTGCACTGGAAGGACCGGAGTCAGCCATGCCCAGAATTGAGAAATAACAGCTCACCCCTTAATTCTCTGTCGATCCTGCACTGGAGAAGCTAAAAATATTGACGGTCTGTATATCTTAAAGAAATTTTATATGTATATGTATAAATTCACATGCACGCGCTACACATATGATGTGTGAGTTATTGACCAGCCAACCAAATAGTGATTGTAGGTTANAATATAAAATTAAATTTATAATTTTAGAGAGCTATCACCAATCAAGATTTATTTGTATTAAACCGTTAATAAAGCACGTTCATTACCTAGGAAGTTTTAGTAATTTAGAGTCCGTCAAAAATAAATTATTCTGTTTAGTACTAGGTTATTGTGTTTTATAATGACTAAATAGAGCCAATATTTTTATAATTTTATTGTTTGTATATCAATAATCTTAAGAGAGAGGCTATCCACAGGTAGCCAGCCTATTCTAAACACCCATGGCACTGGGCAAGCTTTTTAGAGGATTGCCCATTACTGTATTGGAAGGAATTCTTAGCTGCAATGACCAGAACAAAGGTCAAATATCTCCTTAGAAAGTAAAATTTAATGAATAACCCATAGCTCAATTAGTTTTTAATTCATTAGCAAATTTGGATCTTACTCATTATTACAATTTGAAGTAATATTCAAGAAATCATACATACCGCCGAAATGACAAAGTTTTAAAAATTATGTTTCTTTTAAAATTATTTTATTTTGTTACTTTAAAACAATAAGGAAATGGGAAATTTGTTGAAATTCGGCCAACAATTTCTGATTGGTAAACAACTTTAAAATATTCTACGAAACTCATTCATATTTGGGGTATTTATGATTATATTACTTATCCTCTTGACTTATGGCCACTCCCCCATCTTTCCAAACAAACTTTCCTTAAGGTTATCCGCCCTTCCCATTTTTTTATATTTTATTCTGTTAGTGTTCAAGTTTTTTTTTAGTTTTTTTTTTTTTATAGCTAACAAGATCAACTGGCTAAAATGCACTTTTCACAATAAGAAATTCTGACATGATTTAGTTTATTGTATTTCACAAAAACTTCTAAACATACAACAAACCTAAATGGAAGATTTTGTAAGATGAAAGAATAAAAATTTAGATGGAAATTAACTCTATATTAAACACTCATACACATATAACAGTGAATAAAACTGAGAATCAAAGTAAACCAGGTGTTTTTTTTTTTCAGAAATAAAAATAGCAATTCAGGTAAATTACTCTGAGCATAATAGGCATAATGTGAGGTAATAGTTATACCACTAATTGTAATTGTTCATTATTTATTTAGTTGTTAATAACGTAATTTAATGGTTATTGTTATTGAATGATAATTATTAATCTAAGATGATTTTAGTTGGGGTTCGGTCAAGGTAGATCCAAAAAAACACAAATTAAAAAAATGTATTTTTTTTAAAGAAGGATTATCTGCCAACGTTTCGGCTTACATTGTAAGCCATCTTCAGGGCTATCATGAAGATGAGAGAGGACGTCCTGTCCCTAAGTTCACATTTCCATGACTGNATTTGAAGTTGTCTCCTTTTGTGATGGTGACTTTTTCTACACACCTGTTTTCTTCCTAAATAAAAATAGTTACGCATATCATTACGTATTGATAAATACTCATCTGAATGGTCTCCCAAATTGATTTCTTATCATTGATTGATGAACACCCATTATTTTAAATTTTATCTAAACAGAACTCAGTCAAAATGGAGAAACACTACTATAATTAAAAGCTTGGTATTACTTTCATATTATGATGAAAATAAAAATTCACTTTTCATGTAAGATTATATCTTGAGACTTTATTTGAAATGTGCATCCTAATGAATCACAAAGAAACGGTCAAAATGTGATTTTTGTAAAGAAGTCACTTGTAATATAGAATTAATTTATTTTACAGTAATCTAAACATAACAGGAAGTTTAATTACCAATTTAAACTTAATGCTAGAGAAAATAAGGAACAGTTTAGATATCCTTATACAGATAAATACTAAATATAAAATTACCAAAATTTGTAAACACATGAGGGTGATAGAAAAATGCTTTTACTGAAGAATTACATACTGTAGTGGGCTACTATATCTCAATTATATTGGGATGCTGAAAGATAACATACTGAACTTGAGGATGTTTGCTTAGAATTAAACATTTATGATTTTATAGTTTCAAATAATAACAGATGGTCACATATACAAAATATAGGTTTAAGTCTAATTACTATTTTAAAACTAAAAAAAACGAATACCTAAAAACAAAAAAGGTGTTATAAATTATATACATGTATCAGTAACTAATAATCATTCCTGATAAACTTGATGATTCAATATGGCTAGGAAATTGATGATAATGACTTCTGTTTTTATTCTGTGATGCTCTAGTTCCTGGCCGCATTTGTTAAAGAGTTCTTAACGACCATTCCAAAGTCAACTTTACTGCACTTTCAAGATATTTTCAAATCATAAAAATTGTATAACTTATTTAGCACACTTGAAAGAAATTGTTGTTTAACCAACAAAAACATTATTATATTGGAAAACTTAAAAACTGTGTATAATATTTGATTTTTTCAAATAAAAGTTCATTAGCCAAGAACTGCAGAAAATAACAAATTCCTCAATTTTATTGTTATCAAATGAAAGTTTTGAATTTATTAATCACTCTGATAAAAAAATAATTTTTTAAAAATTGTATTTTCTACTTTCATATGATTTTCCGATTATATAAATATATTGGAGAAGCATGTTTAATGAAACTAATGCTGGGTCATTTTATGTATTTGTTTATTTAGATCACTCAGAAAGAAGGTGAAATAATGATAACTTTTCCATATGGTTACCATGCTGGATTCAATCATGGTTTCAATTGTGCCGAGTCAACAAACTTTGCCACTAAGCGCTGGATTGAATATGGCAAAAGAGCAATGCAATGCCTCTGCAGGTAAGACATTAATGTAGTCTTTAACATTTTAATATCTATTGTTTCCTGTGCATGTTCTATTTATTTATCTATAAATGGAAAGAAAAAAAAAGAATATTTATAGATATGAGTTTTATCATGTTGATTTTTAATTAACTAAAAAATTCCTAAATTTTACATGTGAGGTTAGACACATCATTGAATAAGTCTTTGTACAATACTAATTGTGTTATGATAAGCTCAAGATTTTCAATAATTTTGAAATTTTTAGGGAGATATGTACACAACTGTTTCTGCTTTTTTTTTTTTTTTTTTTTAATTAATGCTACATATTTTTGATAAAGGTTCGCTAGAGGTATTTGATCAAATGTATGTAGTTGAAAATACTAGATTAAACGTTTTATGATGGGTGACGCCTAGGAAAATTGCTATTATTTTTGAGTGTCTTATTATTAGTAAATTTAGAAGTTTACTTGAGTATGTAATACCAGGGTATTATACTCAATTACTTCATGCATTTGATACACTGTCATGTTTTATCTCATACATGATAATGCCTAGGTACTATACTTACATACCAGCAGGGCTTAGTTCATGAAACTTTTTGCTTGATACGCTTGAACATGTTAGGTTTTATCTCGTAAATTATGAGGAATTTCTACAAAGTATTTTTGTGTATTTAGTGTATTTTATACCAGCATATCACACTCCATGTGCTATTTACTACCCCGTCAATAGCAGCGCTCTTCAGAGCAAATCGTTCTGCCCACTTGTGTCCACCTCAAGGCACTCTTATCAGGACGATGGATGATTCAAATAGAAGTACTAAACCATAACCAAAGCATAGTACTAATGAAAAAAGTACTAAGTTTAAGTTTAAGTTTTTATCAAGTCCAACGTTTTCAGGTCCTGATAATCATGACATCTGTGGCTAAGTGGGCGTACAATAAACTACTCTAGAACAATATTCCAGTACACTTAGGGTGTAGGTGAGGAGCTGTAAAGTCTTGGGTCGATTTCAAAGGAAACATATGTTTTCTCGTTGCAATTAATTATTCAAGTTTATATCCAATGTTTGAGATAGCCAGAAAAATATTGTGTTACGATATATAGTTTAATAGAATTAAAGTAGAATGTGGAAGAACAAAAGATCAGGATGTAGATAGAAAACAAACACTCTTTGCTGTTAATCTGAACTGATATTTATTTATTTATATCGCATGCATAGTTTACCTATCGAGGGGAATTGGGAGAAACGACGAACCTACCCTTGGTTGTTGACGTCAGTTAAATCCAAAGGATTCTGTAAATTATTAGAGATCACCCCTCCCAATTGAAAAAATAAATAAATTACAGACCGTAGGGGCAGTTCATTGGGGATGTAAAAGAAAAACAGTCAAATGGAGGGAAAGTTTTGACATAGTTTACACCTCTGCTTATAACTTTAAAAGCTGTTATATTTAAAATAATAAAATATGCCACAAATATTGGTGAATTTACTGTGTGATATTTTTCAACAGAAGAGAAAGAATGGCTCTATCCTATAATGCTACCACAACTTAGCTGCATTTAAAATTTAAATTAAAAAAACAAAGACAAAGGGTTCAAATCCCGCCCAGAGCAAGATTTTATCGATAAAAAAAGGTTGTCCTGAGCAATGGGTGTTTAGAATGGGATGGTAAACTGTAGATAGCCCCACCCTCCATGACCCTAAGTGGTTGAAAGAGAGGCTAACACTAACAAACACAAAAACAGCAACAGCCTAGTAGAACAATGTTTAGTCGAATATCATGTTGTACAGACCTGATCGAAATCTACAAACTGGAGAATTCAGAAGTACGTAAAATTCTTCACATACTGAAACAAGGAGAAAAATCTAGTGTCTAGTGTGAGCAATCACATCCGTAAAGTATGCTTGTCCCCTGTGCTTCTGTCGTCTGTAGCCGGACGGTCTACATTCTGCCGATGCCGGCAGACACAACTGCCTAAAGGGAGTACATTTATACTCAGGAGCGTGACGCGAGCCGCCGGTCTACGGCTAGAGGGGGATATCAGTTCTACCAACTTCCTCACTCAGAAACCAGCCAGTCTGAGTTTGAGAGCCGTTCCGACGCCACGGACGTCATACCAATATTTATAGTGTTGAATTTTTTTTTTCTTTTATAAAGCAGTACTTTTGATTTGGAAAATCAAAAATAAGAAATACAAACCTTGACATAATAACTGAGTAAAAATTTATATTTAGTCTAAACCTGAAGTCTCAAATATGAAATACAAAATTTTGAAATGTGGAAGTTAGTGCCTGTTCTTGGTAGGTATGTGTTGTTGTTGTATGATGACTTATGAAATTACTAAAACCAAGGGTGTTTTCACGATATTTATTAACCAAAACAATTAGTATTTTTTTAAAAAACCTTTATTTACATATTATATTCTGTTAAAAATAAATAAAAACATTTGGTAAATTTATTACAATGAATAAAAAAAAAAATGACATTAATGAAAGTCACATGAGGAGAGAAGGTGACCAGTGACATAACTCTAAAAAAATTAAAGTAGGAGTAATTGAAGATTTCATCTTTTCAGTAGAGAAAACAAACCTTTTGACCAAAAATACTCAAGCCAATGAATGTTCAAAAACATCATCACATACTGAAACGAACGGCGGGAAAGTAATTTCAGAGATTGCTCCAGCTCTAGAACGTGGGCTAAGTGTAACGCTCTAGAGACACTCCTCACTGGCTCGATATCATATGAAGCTTTAATTTGAAAATAGAAACATAAGTAACTTGTTTATATAAATTCTTAAATAACATGTATTTGCAAGCAAAACTAAATGCTATGGAGACAGAAATATCAAATTGCAATAATACAAATATTGACCTACATTGACGCACTATTTAATAGTATCATATTAGTTTTCAGAGTTACGTTGAAATTTTCTAGAGAGCAATCTGGGGATGGCAGTTTCGGGTACCTACATAACAAGGTTTCACTGCAAGAAAGGCAACGATTAAGATTTAGGTTAGCTATCATTAAATGATTTAGATAGCTTTTGAATAAATAAAAAAATTAAAAAATAACAGTTTAGATTTTACGGCCAGCTTCATGAGAGTGGTCACGGTGGAGAAGATGAACCAGAACTGAAATTTATGGCCCCTAAAATGAACCTGTTATTGCTACAGCTATAAAAGGCAAAGATGACAAGGCAGGAATCATCACAGGACATCATCTTTCAACCGTCGGATGATTGATATCATTGATACACATACACTCACCCGTATATAAATAAATCCTCACTGATAGTTATGTATGCTTATAGAAATTACTTAAACATGATACCATTACTAAAGGCCTAAGAGGCGCATAGGAAGGAGAGAGAAATGTATTGTAATTCGCTTGCCTGGGAAGTGGGAAATGTTTCATAAACAAACATAAGGGTGATTGTGTGGTGCTAGTTGAAAACAAACCAACTTTAAAATAAGGAATGAATATTGATAAGAAAGGAGAGTTTTTCGACCGTAGTTATTATTATTAGATGATTTTTGTTCATGATAGCCAGCCTCGAAGATGGCTTACAATGTAAGCCGAAACGTTGGCAGATATTCTTTAAATAAAAAATACATTTTTTTTAAATTTGTGTTTTTTGGATCTACCTTGACCGAACCCCAACTAAAATCATCTAAGATTAATTCCTATCCTGCTAAGTTAAATGATCACGGTTAGCTCACTAAAGCTTTTTGAATAACACCCCTTAGAAAATAAAAATGATCTGCGTGGAGGGCATTATAAAGTTCCCTTTATTAAAGAGGAATTTACTAAGGTCCACTTATCCAAACAACGAAAATAAGTGATTTTTTCTTTCAGGAAGAAAGAGGGTGAGTGATTGGAAGAGGGTTGCGAGTGACCACAACTGACAACTTCCAGTGGGGAGAGGTGCGAGAGGAGCAGTTGTGGGACTTACCTCGCTGTGGGAGGGTGCGGGTGTCTAGCGGGGAGCCGGCCGCATTCCTGAGCTCTGGTAGCCTGCCGAGCGAGGAGAGGAACTCGCGGGTCCGGGGCGGAGAGCGGACTGCTGGCTCGACTCCCCTCCCCCTACCACCTCTCAGGCCCCCCCCC
>KZ808640.1:92190-116658 GCA_000696205.2 Oncopeltus fasciatus | reverse complement strand
TCCAAATTATAGTAAAAACTTAATATATATATACAAACTCTTTTTAAGTTTAATATAAATAAATTTCATTTCAAAATTAATGTCAACAATAAATAAGCATCATTCTACTCAATATAAATTAAAAAAATATAAAGAATGATAAATATCGACATATTGGAGACTTTTTTGCACTCGTTCTACAAGAGCAAGGACTCAATAATATATTACAATTATATAAAGAATAGTACCATTATTACAATATATATTTATGAATGTAAAATAAAATCAACAAACATTAAGTTGATTTACTAATTGACTAACAGGTTTTGTACTAACAATTCCATGTTGTACCCTTCTATGCTTAAGCATATCACCTTTTTGTCGGTATCTTTTACCACAAATATCACATATATTTGGTTTTTCCCCAGTATGAATACGTTTGTGAACAGTTAAAACATGAGACCTTCGAAAGGCTATGCCACAGACATCACATTTGTAAGGTCGCTCACCTGTATGTATTTTTCTATGCTGGCTATAAACATGCTGGGTCATGAATGCTTTTCCACAGAATTCACACTTATAAGGACGATCTCCAGAATGTTTCCGAACATGAACATCTCTATCTCCCTTTATCTTAAAAGTGCGAGGACAAACTGTGCACGAATAGGGCCGCTCAGAGGAGTGAACTTTTTGATGCGTATAAAGACCTGAACTCTGTGAGAATCCTTTTCCACACTGATCACAAATAAAAGGTTTTTCGCCAGTATGCATTCTTATATGTTTAATTAATGCATCTTCAATTGCAAATGTTTTACTGCAATAGTGACATTCATATGGCCTGTAGAAGTTATAATCATCTGTGTTGGGGGAAGAATCTGCATGTATTGACCTATGTTCTATTGCTTCTAACAATGTAGCAAATTTTGAGGAGCAACTGCGACATTGATATGGCTCTGGTCCATAATGAACAGTAAGATGTTCATTATATTTAACTTGATTCAAAAAACATCTTTCACAATATTCACACAAATAAGTTCTGGGTATGGTAAATTCTGATAAATACTCTGATGGTAATTCTTCATTCGAATGTTCAGATCGATGTTGAATTGCATCTTCAAGTATCGCAAATGTGGTGTCGCAAAATTTACATTCATAAGGAGCTTCAGAGGGATGCTGTTCACGATGCTGATTCAAAACACTGCCTTCTGCATAACAGCGTTCACAAAATTCACAAATATACAATCTATTTATAGTATGCATTTCAAAACTGTATGTAGACTCATCCATGCATTCCAGTTTATGGTGATTATCCATGTGTGAAACAGCAGCTGCAGTGCTCGGAAAAGCTTCATAACAAATTTTGCAAGTAAAACATGGAGTTTCAAAAGCCATATGTTTGTGAGATGATGTCATATGGTTAATAAGCATACTTTTTCTGATGAATGATTTTCCACAGCGCTCACAAGTGTATGGTTTCACACTATCATCACTTTGATGAGCTCTTTGATGGTATCTCATAGAAGCTTCAGATTTAAATAGCTTGCCACATTCTTCACAGCAGTGTGCTTTTTTCTTATTATGAATGTACATATTATGCTTCTGAAGTTTGGCTTCATCAGTAAATATTTTTTTGCAAATATTGCAAAAGGCTGGACGAGCACCATCATGAAACTTCATGTGTTGCCTGAGCCTTGATTCACTTCTGAATTGCTTTTTACAAATAGTACAGTTAATATTTACCTCCTCTTCATTACACAAATGAGATGCCAAAGAAACAGCAGATTTAAATGATTTAGTGCACACATCACAATAAATAACATTTAAATCTTCCTCCTCATGGATATTATAATGATTTTCCAAGTCTTCTTTTGTGAAAAATACTGACACACAAGCAGTGCACTGATAAAAACCTTTAAATGAGTGAGAATAAGAATGCTTTAATAATTCCTTGAATGAATGAAATTCTGAAGCACAAATTCTACAAAATAAAGTGGTTCTGTTGTTAGAATTTTCTCCAAATGCTGGCATTGAATTTGAATTTTCAGATTCACTGTCCATATTATAAAAATCTGACTCCATTGTTAATTCCTCATTAATAGGTGATAATTGGTGATCTCTAGAAGGCTTATGATTTGAATCTTCAGAGCCGCCCATTATATTCAAAGGGGAGGTTAAAGATGAATAGCAATCACTAATTTGTTCATTGTCACTTTTTGAGGAGCTATCATCCAGTTTAAGAGGGTCAGTCTCTTTAGTGAAATCTTCTGAAGAACAACCAACATTAGAATCTATGTCTGAATTATCATAAATTATTTGTGAACTAATTTCTTTCTTTTTTTCTAATGATTCTGAGTACATACTAGCAAATGAATAATCATTATGTTCGATACAATTGTTTTTAAGATCACTTCTTTCTAAGCTTAAGGGGTCCATATCATTTAAGCAGCCAAATACTGAGGATAACTCACCAGAGTTGTTCTTTTTTTTATCTGAAAGTAGCATTTTCCCTTCTTTGCAAAGAGGGCAACAATCTAATAAATCTTCACTATCCTTATAGTTAAAAGATGATGTCCCAAAAATTACTTCTTCTCCAACATCATCAAATGAAACAACTGCCAAATCTTCAGTACTGAAAAATGTATTTAAAAAAAATAATTAGCTTACTAAATTTAATAGCATGTATTTTTCATGAGCCTAAAATATAAATCAAGGAATATACTTTTGCAAAAAGTTTTTTTTTTTAATAACCAGACATATANCCACAACCAAAATAAAATATTTATAAATAATATATAGTCAGTGACAAATAAAATAAAAAGTGGTTATTATTTATCTATATCTCTCTTAAGCTTTAAATTAGTTTACGAAATTTGGTTTGTCATTGCCAACTTCAAAACAGCATATTGGATTTTAATGTAATTCCTGGGGTAGTTTACCCTTCTTCCAAGGTTGGCAAGTTGAAAGTTTCAGTTTCTGACTTCAAGTGGATTATTTACTTTATACATTTTCTAAGTTTTGTACTTATATATGACTCTTTTAATAATCAAAATAGCTGATCTCAGTCCACTTATTAAATAAACAAATAAGTTTTATACAGGATCTTAATATAAGAATTTTCTAGAAAATGTTTCACTGAAAATTATATCTTATAGACAAAGTAAACACAGGCTTAGTTTAATTGTCAGCCACTTATTGCATGCCATATTAATGATAAGGGGAAGGGTTTCTTTTGGAATTTCCTAAGATAAGAAATAGTGGCCGTGCATGACAGTTTTAAGAAGACTAAAAGTTAGGGGTGGGAGACATTTAGAGCAATTAATCTTATTTAATTAAAGATTGAGCATTTAAATTGCTTAACATTTATCCTCTCTTTACGAAATAAATTTTAATTTTATTTTACAAAGAAAATCTTGTTTTAGTTTATCTGTTAATTTGATTATTTAATACAAGTCTTTCATTATCTTTACTTTTTTTTTTTTTTTTGCTAAATATATTAGATTTATACCGTGGCGGTGTAGCTACAGATCAGTTCACACCTCTATATAGTGCTCCGTCTTTCCAACTATATTATACGAGTTGTAGGAAGAACTGTGATCTCAAACTCAATAAATATTGGCTAGTTTCAGTGACATGTGCATGCTATTTCAGCTCGAAACGTCACGAGGATCCCCCCAAAAACAGTGAGTATAGAGAACTATTTTTGTAGCTGTTAAGAAGCACTGGGGACGACAGGGGAAGACCTGTGCCCACAGCTCGCCGCGCTAGGCTTTCATAGTATCCCTTATCACTCAGCCTGCTGGGTAGGAGGCTCCATGCGAGACTCATAACTCAAAGTTACAGGTTCAAGACTTGGCCACTCTACTTTTTTTCCCCTTTATAAATTAATGCATAAATTATAAGAAGCAATAATTATCATCAGGTGATTGCTATTGGAGGGCGAAAAGGGAAGCATCGTGATGCTCCCATGACCCCTCCTAAAGATAAGAGACGGCATTCCGGCAGTAGCACTCCCTTGGAGAAAGACCAACTACAACGGCACCCCAGTACTTCTCAAGGAGTAACCAACATGCCCCCTGCCAACTAAGTGACAGATATGAATGAAAGCCTTTCACCGTTCAGAACTGTTAACCTATTTCACCCTCTTCAAAACATTGGAAAGGACATGAAAACCAACTGAGTAGTTGGGTAAGTATATCCCGACCACCTCCCATTTTCATCAGAAATATACAAAACTTTTGCCTAATGGGCATTCAACTCGTTGAGCGAGTCAGGCGCGGAAGATACACTTGTGTCAACCATCAGCATGACACTAAAATAATGCCAGATAGCCCTGACAAGAAAAGCGTGCAGTCAGGGTCGTCATTGGTGATCTACACCACACAACCTCTCTTGACTATATCAGAGAGGAGCTCACTGACCACTGACCTTGGCTTCCAGGTCAGAAATGCCATCAACATCACATCAATTAGGCCTGATAAGGACGCTCATATCAAGACTCTGTTGGCCTTGTTCTTTGTTGATCTCGAGCCCACAAACAACATAGAAGACATATACAGCATAACCACACTTTGCCATTGCAGAATATGATTGGAAAAGTCCCTATCTCGTAGAGAGATTGTTCAGTACCACAAATGCCAGAAATATGGTCACACTAAAAGATACTGTGAGTATGGTGCCCGATGTGTCAAATGTGGAGGGACACATCTCACAGGGGACTGTCAGAAGTCTTGAAGTACACCTGCTACCCGTGCCCTTTGCCAGAAAACCCATCTTGCCAATTATAAAGGCTGCCAGGTCTACAAAGATTTGAAGCAGCAGACCCAGCCCACCAGACAGCAGGACTCAGCACTTGTAGCGCAAAAGCCCCCACCACCCCAACCAGAAAAATGGACTCAGGATGTTCTTACGCGAAGGCGACCGACCAGTCCAGACAAGAAGAACCTCTTCCTCGATGCCAGCCTCCCAGGGGAGAGCGACCTGCCATTACTCGTGTTCCTCCATAGTTATTTTAGTCAGTTAGTTATATAAATGGATAGTTATACCAAAAAAGCAGCTCTTGAGAACACCCAGCTCTAATTGGGTACTATTTATTATTATTGAATAGAATGATTCAGGTGGCCTTGATGCCCAATAACATAATTTTTATAATAATGAAAAAGTTAGCAGTTTTAAATCATGTTTATGAAACCCCCACTCAATCAATTTCCAGCATTAACTTTTAAAATTGATAGTAGAAATGGAATATAATACCCACTTATAAATAATGAGTTTTGCCGAGATAAATAATATTTCTGACAATAGATAGAACATATTTGTATATTATTTTATCATATTACTGTAGTAGGTCTTTATAAATAGTCATTTATTATTTTACTTATGGGATTTTAAATTGTGCTGAAACATAAAACATCAAATTTTGAAGTGGGTTTTGATTTAGTTTTTTATTAATATTGGAATCAAATGATTTTGTGATTACTATTAAAAAAATTAATAAAGCCATCCGTTAGAATAATCAAGAATTTCCATTGATTTAACTAGACATTTTTTTTATGAACAATTTTCCATCATTATTTTATCATTTCAATACAAAAATCCCTCCACACACTGCAATAACCAAAATTTTAATATTTAAAAATTTAACTTGACTAGATATAATAGGGAAAAAATAATACTATATACCTTGAGCAGACATCATTTAAATGTTCCAGTTTCTGTTGTGTAAGACTACACATATCAGCAAGATCAAAAAGATCATTCAGTTGATTAAAACATGCTCTACATATTTGTTTTGGAAGTCCATCAGTCATGTGAACCTAAAATATTAATTGCCTTTTTAATGAAGGAAAAAATTTATTATTGTAACTTAAAAAAACAACAAAAAACTGCCTTATGGAAATAAATGAATATATTAAGTTAAAAAAATTCTATTTAAAATACAGATAAAAATATATTTTTTAAAAACCAATGAGAAGTGGTAGATTTATCCAAAAATCTGACACAGAAGAAATTTAAAACCTTAGGCAAAAATGATTATTTTAATAAAAAATATTTACTTCTATTGGTAAGCACAAGTTTATCTTCTCAGCTATCTTCATATCTCTTCCGTATTCATCAAAAATCATAATACAATCATCATAAGGGGAAGCACATAAACGACATAAGCGAAGTTGGAGGTGCACATCTAAAATAAAAAGATAGGATTTTAATAATTGCTAAATCAATATTCCTAAAAAACAAAGCTGATTCCACAAAACAAGTTTTAAAAGAAATATTAGAATTAATAAGATTAATGATGTAGATTGGAACCTTAGATCCTTTGTTCAAAAGGAATTCCAAAATGTTCAAAAATCGCTCCCCTTCTAGGCTACTAGAGTTTTTAGTCATTTCATTTTCTAAGCAATCTCTTACTTTCAAATAACAGCTATGATACTAAAAGTAGACTTAAAAGTTATTAAGTGACCTACCTAATCTATCCAAATTATTATAAAATTTCTGTTCAAAGAACCTCTTTAGCGACACCAGTCTCTGACTTTCAAGCTTTATAAGAAGAGGTTAGTCAGTGATTCAGTTTTTGGAGCTGAAGAATTAGAAACTGATTTGTAAACAAAAATTATTTTCTATTTTCGCCAACGTTTTGGGCTAAATTTCAGACCGGAACAGCGAAAAAAAGAAAATTTTATTGTTTACAAATCAATTTTTAATTCTGTAGCTCCCAAGACTGAATCCCTTATTAACCTCTCCTTTTACAAGATTTATATTTTGAATACACATTTTCGGCTTCTTTGGTAAGGCTTTCGATAATGAATTGAAATTGTATTAGTTCTTAAGTTATATTGCAAAACCAAAGTAAAGAGCTAAATGTTTAAAATTTAAAGTACTCTAAATAAATAAGGGGTAATGGGTAACAATGTTTCCTAATTTAAACTGTTCACCTCACAATAGAGACAAGATGGTGTTCAAGAAAATTGCAGTAAAAAAAGAAAGAAATTAAAATACAATCTTTGATCCTACCTTCCTTCGTATCTTCACTTTCTTCAGAAAAATAGCCTCTGGAGTCATAATCAAATAGTTTAGGTGACTCAATTATTTCTGGCCTTTTAGGAGCAAAACTTTGTAAAGGGTCTCTTGGAGGAGCCATTTTTACACAAGGGACTGCAGTTCTTTTCAATAAAGTATTCGTATTTTTCACAAATTGATCAGCTCTAAAATGATCACTACAGATTGTTGATTCTGAAGTCAAACTTAGTCTTTTCTTACCAGGCCCTCCATTCAGTCGCTGACAATATAATACCCATTGATGACATCTGAAAATAATAATATATTAATGAATAATAAATAGCATGTTTTAAGTACTTATTATAAATAACTTGGAGTAATATATAAAAAAAAGGCTGAATGTATATCAAACCCAACTTCCCAGAAGTCATGACAATATTGATTATGAAACCAAGAAATACTATTTCTCCTAATGGTTACTAATTACTTTGAAATTTTAATTAAATATTGCCAATTTTGTTAAGTAGTTAATTGTAATAGAAGTTTAATTAAAGTTTTTCGCAATAAAATAAGAAAACTTAAATTGAGAATAAATATTAATTTAGTTGTGGTTTATTATCCCACGTAAATTTTAAACAATTAATGCGAGAGAATAGAATAAAAACTATCTGTCCCAGCCAGGACTCGAACCTGGACCTCCTGCTTTCTGAGCCGGTATGTTTCCACACAGTGGATAGATTTTTTATTCTATTCCCTCAAATTAATTGTTTTAAATTGAGAATATTTATAGTTAGCACACTATCAAAATTGAATTTCAGATACAGTCATAAACTGAAAGTCAAATATTTGTTATCATAATAATCTCACATCATCAATCGCAATAACAAATCAATACCATAAAATTAAACTTCTTTGGTATGTTTCACAGGCTTTTTCTTGTATCATAAAAAACCTGGGGGCAGGGTGGGCTGGTGGTAAAGGTACAGGACTCTTGAGCGGAAGGTCCCAGATTCAATGCTCATTGTTGGTTTTTTTCTTTCTGTTTATAATGACCCAGAGGATTCCTGCATTTATTTTAAGAATAAATACATCCTTAACATGTATCCCTCTCCCCCGAGCTTATATAGCCTCTTGCAAGGCTGTTTTTTTTTCTCTCCCTCATGTATGAGGAAGGTACAGCTACTCAAAATTAGATTGGCATGTCGTAAAGCATAAATGAGCCCATTACACCACAACAAATTTTTTAATCCAAAACATTTTTCACATTACTATAATATGGCTTATCTGAAATTTTTTTTATGACTCAACTATAATTACTATTTTTTATTTTATAATCTGCTAAAATAATTAATATATCTTGAGTCATACATTATACTGGGGAACATTTTGAAACTCAATTTCTGTTGAGTTAGATTTTTTAGCTGTTTTCTATAGAATTAGGCATGCTGGTTTCAAAACTGTTTTTAGTTTTCTTCTGTCACATCACGTTCGGTTTCTATGTGGGTGGGGGGCATGCTGGTCTAGACCTGTCTGTTAAATTAAGTCTATTATACTGTGGTGGAACGTTGTGTGTGGGTAAGCAGTATTTAGTTTTTCGTTATGGAAGTGAACAGAACTAGATAGTGTGTTTGAACTGAAACGTTTCCTTATGGCTACCTCTACTCCTACACATGGAAAGGGTGAAAACAGTCCCGATTCATTTTGTTATATACGTGGCAGTTTTACCATTCCCAGTCAAAGGACAAGCATCAGTACATTTGTCAGACAAGCATATTTTGCTTATTTTAAAGTGAAACCTGGTGATCAAGATAAAGCATGGGCAACTCATAAAGTGTGTAAACAGTGTGTTGAGGGATTATGAATGTGGACCAAGGGAACACGTGCTAAGCTTCCATTTGGTATACCTATGATTTGGCGCGAGCCCAAAGATCATTCAAGTGATTGTTACTTTTGTATAGTGAAAACATCGGGATATAACAAGAAAAAGAAATGTAAAATAGAGTATCCTAGTTTACCGTCAGCTATAAGCCCAGTACCTCATTCAGCCGAAGTCCCCGTGCCAGTTTTCAATGAATTTCCCTCTTTGGAAGAAGGGGAATATGGACATGGCATTCAAAAACATTGTTAAAGACTTTCTTGGAAATACACGAGCATTGAATTACTCCGAAATTGTCCAGCAACTCTTGGAAAGCTTCCAAAAGCTAGGTAGCAACATAAGCATTAAATTGCTTGAGTCATGAGCAGGGTGAGCGTTTCCATCAAGATTTGTGAGTCATGGAAGCAAGGTATCCAGGTAGATGGAGCGTACATATGATGGCTGACTATTGTTGGAGCATCAAGCACGAATCTACTCAAACTAAAACTCCAGAAAAAGCTACAAACTTAAATTTTTATCTTAATTTTTAAGTACTGTTCATTAAATAAACAATTTTATTTATATGTATGAACTCGATTTAACTTACACCAAATGTTTTGTAAAGTGTATNTGTTTTGTAAACTGTATATTTGGTACCTTTTTACTTAATGTTCTTTTAAATGCATGATTTTTATGATTTCTAAGGATATCCTTTAGTTTAAAAAGTTTATGTGATAGACAAAATCTGAGGTTATTATCAGATTCAGTCGCCAAGAATTAGTGAAAAAACAGTGTCAGATCCAACTTAACTAAAAATTTGTTTCCCAGTGTTTTTTATTTTATAGTGCAGCAATAATAAATGCTGAAATAAACATTGAAAAGAGCAAAGTTTAGTTTCTTTCCCTCCCACTATATATAATTGTCTTATAATTTATTTTACTCATCTGTATTTCATTTAACTTATGATTAAATGAAAAATAAAAGTGGATTTGGCAACTTTCTTTGAAAATGATCTCTTTTCCTGTGGACTAAATGTTGGGTACTTGTATGTTTAACAATAGTTCCCCTTTTCCTTATTTATACTGCCACCTGATAAATTAAAAAAGTTTTAATATTAATGGCCTTATTAGTTCCAATTAAAATGATTCTAAAAAAATTCCGTTTAATTTTATTTTAGCCGTTATCCAAGAACATACAACTAATGTGGTTACTTTTCCCAAGCTTAGAAGTTTAAAAAATTGATAAAAGAAAATTTCTTTTGTTTCCCACTACTGAATAATTGTCAAAAAGTATTAACACTACACGAACATCTAACTTTATAGAACACTACATTAGAAACCAAAATTTTGTTTTTCTGTTTATGGTGTGTAATAAGAGTTTTATTTTACTTTTTTAAACCCAAAAGGAAAGTGTTCATTTTTTTTCACTCTGTAATTCCCTTTTATTTTTCACCAAATCACTGGTATAGGTAATTTTCTTTTTAAATAATTCCAAACCCAGAAAATTCTGGAAAACCTAATCATCCCTCCTTAAGTTCATAATAGAATAAAGTGATTTTGCAAGATGAATGACAACAAATTTGAGAGCAATCCATGCTTTTTGATGGTTTGCGGCCTGTACAGTTCTAATGTAGTATCAAATTATACAAGCTTTCATAGGAGTAATTGCTTGAAGCAACTCTTTCCTCTTAAAGGCAGTTATTGGTCACGCATTTGCCTTTATATATAAATATAAAAAAACAAATTTGATCTTTCTTTATAAATAAAATAAAAAATGAAGAATCCAATTGCAATAATAAACATATTGTCAAATACTGTATTATTTCTTTTGATCGATAGTATAATAATAAAAAATACACTAACCTTATTTCATCAGTAGGGAACTCAAAAAAAACTTTATCAGGATTATCTTGCTTGGTATTTTTGCAACCAGGTACAGCACAGTATACATTAGTAGGTGGTTCTTCCTCAACATCACCTTTGAACAAAATTTAAAGTTATTAAAATTATTAAAGTGTAATTAAGATACTTTTTTTTTATAGGAAAAAATGAAGTGAAAAACAAATTAGACCTTGAAAAAAAAAAAAAAAAAAAGTTCGTTATTAAGCAAAATCAGACCACTTTGAGTGTGGAATTACCTGTAATTTTAAGTGCGCATAAAAAAAACAAACAAAAAAACTCTTTCTGATGTTGCAGGCATAATATTTAGTTTAGATTAATAAACTTAATAGAGGTTTGTTCGTCGATATTTAGATATGCCTCGTATCGACGAACAAACCTGCGTTAAGTTTATTATTCTATAAATAAGTAATAAGTTTATTCTAAACTAAATATTACGCCTGCATCATCAGAAAAAGTGTTTTTTTTTATTCCTTATAATCCCTAGGGATTATGAGGGGATTATCTGAAATGTCGAACGCTATAACAAAAAAAAATTGTCGATTCAGCTGGCATAATATTTAATTTAAAGTAATTAAACTGAGCAAAGATTAATTTATTGATGAAAGAAATATTTCAAGAGTTTCACGTCGAAATTGCATAATAAGGAGTGGGGTTGACCTGGAGGTATCGTAAATTTTTGTTTTACGATTTATATGCTAAAATTATTTGTTTTATTAATTATATTTCTTAATTCGTTTTTAAATTAAAAAAAAAAAAGCCAGGTTTCATTTTAAACAAAATCGGACCAATGGGGTATTATTATTATATGTCAAGTATATAAATAGTAGAAAAAGATTTTGCATACATTATGATTTGATACTACAAGTTTTTATTTGAATATCGGTCACAAGAAATGTGTTTCTAAAGAAATGTACTTTAGGCGGACGTTTCGAAATATATAATTTTTCTTCAAGGCTGGTCTCTAAAAAAATACAATTCACATTATCAGATATCATAAAAATATGCAGTCAGTATAAAATATCATATTATTTAAATAAAATTGGATAATTGACATATGAATTTGATTTTTTTTTTCACATTAATAACAAAGATGATATTGACAATTGTTCAATTTGGTCTTTCTCAAATCTCCCTCTCTCTTTCATCAATTTCAGCCAAAAACGAATTAGTTTAACAGATTTAAAGGTGCTAAATCGCGAAAAGGCGAAAAGTATGAGAGCCTTTTCAGGCCGTCATTTAATATTGCCAAGACACTCATTCACAAGTTCTCCGAGTATTGTAAAGAAAGTTTGTGAGGGGATTTTCGGTTATGTAGCCTTGGTGCCCTACCAACTTCTGGATGACCATGGTAGAGGTCTCTGTAATGGGCTTGATTGGCTGATCTATGGGAGCTGTTGTGGTAACTAAACCATGTCCTTTGCTTCCGACTCCTACTTCTGCGACCTACCAAGAGTATGTCAAGTGTTACGGAGGAGTCCTGCTACTTGTGCACACTGAGCTACACATACATATTGAGAAATGTATTCATTTTAAAAGTCCGTCAAGTTTTATGAGGAGAGGATTACCAGGAATCCGGTCTTGTTAGTTGAAGAATTAAAAACCAATTTGTAGACAAAAACTTTTAATTTTAGCCAACGTTACGGCCTGAATTTCAGGTTTTCATCAGGGTTGAATATGAAAAAGAAACATATAAAAACAATATGTCTATATGTCATAATATAACATAGAATAAGTTAGTGAATAGACAAAACTGTGTGTAATCGACTATATAAAATGCTTGAAAACTGAACATATTGGTGAGAAAAAAAAAATTATAATATTCTGAGAGTAACTTACCAAATAGGGTAATGGGGAGAGCCTCTTGCTCAACAGTGTATACATCATGACTGATCTGTTTGTCTATTTGAGAGTTGTGGAAGGAACAGGAAACAGAAGTAGGAGTGGGGTAAGGATAAGAGGGATTAGGTGGCTTGAGGTTGTAAATATCACTGTAGGGAAGAAAAAAAAAACTATTAGGTGGTCTTATGGTGGTTTTTGTTTTAAGGTAAGAAAAATATTACTGTATGTGGAAGAAATATAGAATTTGTCTGTTTTGTCATTAATGGGGTTATGTTCTAAATGTATGTGAATAGACTCTGCTAAAAGTCGTTTCTCTAGGTTTAGTTCAGTCGCAAAAAATGTTAATTTGTCAAAGTCGAAAGTATGATCGTCAGTAGTAGTGTTTTGAAAGAGCAATAATGTTGTTGTTTTTTTTCTTTATAATATAATATAATATATTTTATTTATTTGTTATTTGTTAGATTATGACATATTATTTTTGTATGTTTTTTCCTTGTTTTTTTACATTCAGCTCTAACGATGGCCTGGAATTCAGATCGAAACATTAGCTAAAATAAAAATATTTTTGGTCACAAATTAGTTTTTAATTCTTCAACCAGCAAGAACAAATTCTTGATAATCCTCTCTTCGTATTAATTTTAATTTATTTCGAAATAAAAAAATGAGAACTTGTAGCAGATGGATATTTGTATTTCCATGGACTGGTAATATATCTTTTGGCAATGAACTCATCAGCTTTGAGTTTCAATACTCTAAACTAAATAATACGTCCACTGCAACTCGGTTTTTTTTTTAAAATTAATATATCAAATTGCATTAATAATTGCTGCTAATTGTGGCTTCTAGACAGTTATATTCACGTAAACCCTGGTAAGTAAATGTTTAATTTCGCCGTGTAACTCCTAAAATATTTATTTTATTAATAAACATGTCTGCGTTCAGTTTCATTACTCTAAACTATATGTTGCGACCGCTACTGTTCTGTATTTAAGGGCTACATGACGAATTTCTTATAATAATTTCACGGGCACTCACAAACAAACATATATATCTACACATGCACATACATTTTAATGGGTGTCATCCTTTATGTCTGGTTGGTAGAAAAGGAGAAAATATCGAAAAAATTTGTAAAATAATCTGTCATATTGAACTACCTCCGTGGCAACATTCTTTCGTAATTCACCGAAATCCGTTTTGTAAAAGCGAAACAGAAACACGTGCATAAGTAAAGGATAAATTCTTAATGTAAACTATGCCAAAACTTATCCATTTCGTACAGCCAATATGATGTACCCCAACATTTTTACTACTTTTTTATTGGTGATCTGTTATTCCCGCCCGCAATTTTTTTTTCAGGGGGTGGGGGGTCATTATTTTCCCCCCTTAATATAGTACGCGGATCGAAAAGCCATGTACTATAAAATAATAAGAATTTTTAAAAAGTTCCATTTAACTACGTCGCATTGACGTAATCAACCGAGAGGGTAGGTTATAGGCGCTGTACACGCTATGACTTTTTNTTTTTTTTTTTGCTAAATATATTTTTTCGCATGCTTTACTGAATGGTTTGAGAAGAGAAATATATCTTTATGGAATGAAGTTTCAATTTTTTAAATTATCTTGTAAGAAAAAAATACTTATTTCTTCCATTTTTTGGGACAAAACTTTAAAGTAAATAAAAAAATCATCTGAACTAGATTTATTTCTCTCATGTGGAATTATTTAAAATAATATTCCTAAAGTTTTCAAGCGTTTTATGTTGAAGTATATTCAAAATTTCAATTTAACTATTGTTTTAATTCACGTCTCATTTAAAAAAAAGGAATTTATAAGTTGTTTTGTACTAAACATTTTTGATTTGATATATGATATATAGTGTTCGGTAATTATGGCTTTTTAACCAAAAGTTTTGTTATGACAGCTGCTTCTGTGCTCATTGATGGCACCCTTTAACAATCATCATTTAGAAAATAAGGAATATAATCGCGAATAACGTCTTAAATATTTGAAACTATGTTAAAATCCATGTCCCTGAAAGATCAAAGTAACAACTAATGTAATGTGATTTATCTACTTTTAGGTTTTATTATCCGGAAATACATAAAAATGTACAATTATTGTATTATTATATGAATTTTTTTATTTTAATATAATCCGTGGTTTATCTGCGGTCTATCGGAGTGTTGACGCGATGCAGAAATATATCTAATGTGATTGAATTAGTTCGAAAGCTCCTTTGCTAAATTACTGTTTCCTGCCTTGACAGCCGAAAATCGTTTTTAAAATTCTAAGGTTTATTATTTTTTAATTTAAATTTTATTTTCGCTCATTATGCATAGCGCGGCTTTTTAAAAACTATTTTCGCAACGGATATAAATTAAGATTTTAATATTGTGCAACGATTTAAAATTTTAATAAATTTTTATGCATATAATTTTAACTATTGCTTTAACATGGTTGATACTCAAAAAAGTTTTGTACTGCATCTTTAATAATCGAGAAGGCGAAAATATTGTTCTGTAAATAAATAAAATAAATATCTTGGACTGAACTAGGGCAATTAAGATTGTATGAACACTTTCCTGTTAAAAAACAACAACAACTTACTAAACACAATGTGTATAACAAAATATTTAATAACTAAGAGAACTAATGTATGTTTAAACTTACGAGTATATATGGAAGACACCGCTACTATGATCTCCAGGAGAACTAACAGGGATACATCCTACCTACAGGACAACTCCTTTCCAACTGAATGAAGTTGGTATTGTGGAGGGGATTGAGAAGGTAATGGCCAAAAGGGCTACCTACGAACAAAAGGGAGCTTATCCCACCCCAGGACAGCCTGGGGATTTCACAAGAAATGTGCTCTTTGTGAGAAAAGGATTTGATGTCATAAGTATAGTCTCTAGCTCTAGCTGTAGCATTTTTCTATCTTAGGATATCTAAAACTCTTGTTGTGTCCCAAATATGGTAGCTGATGAATAAAATATAGATCTGAGGGGAAAATGCTGGAGTGATTAAATTATTTGGCATGATACTTCAATGTTTTAATTGTTTGACGTTACCAATATTAGAACGTCAAACAATTGACAACATTAAAAATTTGTTTGCACTCTCAAAACATTTTTTCCCAATCATATATGTTTACATATTTGCCTGATTTTAGAGCACTATTAACAAGCAGGTACAGAAAAAGAAAATAAACTCTTACTATATTGACATTAGTATTGTTACTATATTGAAGGAGTTGTATTGTTAAATTTATTATGTTAACTCTTACACATAAGTTTATAACCTAAACAATATGGCAGAGATTAGATACCTCAGGGTTTAAAAGTGGTTCTATTAACTTCTACTATTAAATTACTTCCATCATTTTTGACTGTTGGTAGCAAACTGCTTTTCCATTTTTTTTTTTTTTTTTTTTTTTTAAGCTTTTACTAAGCCCATTTTTAAGGATTATTATTGTTACGTATTTTTCATTCTTTCTATTGTAAAGATTGACAAACTTGTATTCCTCAGAATTTAATGATAATTTAAAATATATTTTTTATCCAACTGAAACAATTAGAAATAGGACTCATCCAAAAATCTTCAAATGATAGTTAAGCACAAAGTGCCTCACAGATAACTAAATACATTTGACGTATTCTCGAATACATTGTTTATTGAAAATAATCCTTTTTTTTTTTTCTCCTTCGGAGGGCTATAAAAAAATAAGACGTCTCTTATTCTTCTTTTGGTATTTTTCAATTATTGATCGATAGGAATCAATCTCGCCTTCACATTTTTAAAAATTATGAAATAGTTTTTCATCTTATAGCATCAGCAGTTTATTTAGCTCTAAAATATACATATTTTCTCAGGTTATCACCAGTAAATTTTTATAGCATGGATACTTACACAATCAGCAGACTTAAAGATTTTACAGTGCTTGTTCAGTTCTAGTTCACATGAGTGAGGCCAGAAAGATCTTTGTGGCTAACTTTTCCCAAGTTACGCTCCTAATGGATCTGCTTTTACCCAACAAGTTCATTTTTCTCTACAACAAAATTATAAATAATGCAGTAGATCAATTTAATCAACTATTGTTGGTAATAAATACATTGTTATAATCATAATGAAGTAGTAATGATATAATGCGCTTATTTACTACGAAAAAAGCTTTTAAATTAGCATTCTTTCTCTTTTTTTATTCTTTAATTTAAATTGCTTTATAAGGAAATACTGAGGCACCAGCATCCTGAATTGGTACGTATAAAATCGCCGTTTTATACTGTTTTTTTTTTTTTTGTTTTTTTAATCAATCGTTAGATACATTATAGAAGCAATCGCGGGCTTTAAGTTTATTGACTCGGAAATTAAGAAAGCTTGGGTAATTGTTAGAACTTAACAACTTTGAGCTAATCGTCTTTCCTACAATAAAAATCAGAAACGGTAAATCACATCAAAGACCGAGCAAGTCTACTCGAATCAAATCATGTAATGAACGGGCTTGAGAATAGTGCTTCCTCGCTTTTACAACTCAGAAGAGGGTGAAAAATTAACAATGAATGAAACTAAATAGGTTCCACAAGAAGTTCAGACTTTGTAAGTATTTTATTTTCCAACTACTTCAAGTTGAGCAAGTGCAGTATTACTTCGACAAATGAATGTATGAAAAAACTGATTGACATTATTCAGTAATCTTAATAAAAACAATTAATATCTAAATAGTTTTTATATGGAGTTTTTTTTTTTTTTTTTGTTGGAATTGGGTCAAGGTAGATCCAAAAAAAAAAAAAAAAATACAAATTTAAAGAATATGTAGTTTTTAAATAATCTCCCAACGTTTTGGCTTACATTGTAAGCCATCCTTAGGGCTGTTAAAATACGTCATAAGATTAAAGATATAAACAAAAATAACTTAAGGGTTTACATTATTATTACATAGAATTGCCATAACTAAATTCTATGTGATATCAAAAGTATGAGTGTAGTAAAATATGTAAAAAAAAAATTCAAAATACGAAAAACAATTTACATAAAAATATAATTCGCCACACCTACCTATCATGAAGGTAAGAAAAGACGTCGTGTCACTAAGATCCTATTTTCATGACTGAGAGGTAGGGTTTGAAACTTGTGAGAAATGTTTTTTTTTTTTTAGATAGACAACGTGGTGGGTGAAAGGCGGTAAGTATAATGGGGGCAATACCAGGAAAAAAAAGGTAGGACATTGCGGATAAGTAGCTTAAAGGAACTAGGAGAAATGTTTGACAGGTTTACTTGGAAGGAGGGCTAATAGTTTTTCAGAATGTTGAATACGTTGAAGAAATTTGTTCTGTCAGTTCTATCGTTAACTGGATAGTGTTTTAAATTAATGTGAACGGTTTAAGATAAAAAGCGTTTGTGTTCATAGGGTTCAGTGGAAAGAATGGTAATGTTATCAAAGTCAAATATGTTTGAGCTTTATCAATAATGAAGTGAGATTCGGCGTCTAAGGAGAAAAGAATGTAACATTTAGGGATAAGTAGAGATTCAGGCTGTGTTTTTAGACCAAATGAGTTTTTTTTATGTCAGATGGGTTTTGTTGGTTAAGAATCTGGAAGGAGAGGGGATATCAACGGAGGAGATGTTATGAACCCAATTGTGGTCGCTTGTTGGATTGATAGTGATTTTGTTGTTGAGAATCTTGGCAATTTCAAATTTTTTAATCAGTTAGTTTTTTTTTTTTTGGTATTCGTTTGTCCCGAATCACTGTCTATCCAATGAGGAATCCCAATTGGGTCCTTAACATCTCCTCCTTTGATATCACTGCACAACAAAAAAATATTTTTTGAATGTTTCCTACACTAAATTAGTCTATTTCTACTAATTTTGGGGTGATAAAAACGAAAATAACATTGAAAAATTTGTATTAGCTCTGGTTTTTGAGATATACAGCACTTAATCTTAAAGAGTAGTTATACTATACGTGAAAAGTGAAAGTACAAAAAACAATATTGTTATGTTTCTTTTAGAATATTTTAAGTACAAAATTGATAAAAAAAAACATTATTCTTAGTGTTTTGACAAATAAAAGAGGTTTGTACCACCAAATTTCAATTAAGTCAATCCGATGTATTGTAAGATCGCTGTCGTTTAGCTTGTCTTTTATAAAACACTTCTGGAGCATCCTGTACTGAGCTGTCTGTACTGAGATATTTTCACATCATGTTTTAGAAGATTCCACTGTTGTAGTCTTGACCCTAACAGCTCAGCCTTTTCCTTAGACAAGCCAAGATCTCTTATAAGGTCACTCAACTCTGCTTGACTAATTCTGTGCGGATCACTAGACCTATCGCTTACATCAAAATCAGGGTCATAGGATGTAGAAGGATGGGTTGCTTCTTGTAAACAGACTTCATCACTTTCCTCTAAAATTTCATAGTTTTGGGGTGGAGAAGGGACTGGCAAATTGTCTGAGTGTGGTACAGGCCGAAGAGCAGATGGGAGATTAGGGTATTTCACCGTTCCTCTTTTCTTCATAGATAAACCTTGCTTAATGGGAGGAGTTAAGCAGAAATAACAGTCGTCTGTATGATTGGTAGGCTCACGCCAAACCATAGGTACTGCAAAAGCCATTGCCCGCTTGTTATTTTTCAGCCACTCTCGCAATATGACGGAACAAGAATTACAACATATATGAGGAGCCCATGATTTATCTTGGTCCCCAACTTTTACACCAAAATAATGTTCATAGGCAGTCTTAATGATAGGTGACATTTTACGTTTCTGAGCCTTAAATGTTATTTCACCACATATATAGCAAAAGCTATCGACAGAATTCACACACTTTCGAGGCATTTCAGATCAGCACTTAAATTAATTTAAAAATCAACTTCACACGATAATTTCAATAGCAACCACGTGCGTACAATTGACAAACTCGCAAAGGTTATGTTTACTACTTATGAACAGCTGATGAGAGGGGTGTTATGTAAACAAACATGTGTACCAACTGTTGGTGATGAAATATTTCATTTGTTGGAAACTCAATATATATATAATAGAATGATACTATGTCTTGAAAACAAGAGCTAATATATAATTTTTATGGTCATTTTCGGTTTTAACACTTGAAAATACATTAAAATCAGCTAATTTCAACCCCGAAACAAAAAATTTGTTGTTCAGTGTATCCCCCCTCCTGTTCAGAAAATATTAAGTTTTGGCCCTAACTTCTGAGTCCCCCCAATAGACTAAATCAAATATTCCTAAATTAAAAATTGATTTAGAATCCATTTATAGAGACTCCCGTCAATCTGTTAGTGAAGACGAGAGGGAATTGTCACGTGTTAGAGTTAGTAACACCATCACTAACCACCTACACTCCTTTAAACCTAATAACTCACTCCTCTGAATTTTCCTCAGATATTAAGACGACCCGTAAATTAAAAAAAAAAAAAACACCAAAATATCAATATCATAGTAACCAGAGCCACAAAGGCTCACTTTACTTTCTGACAACTTGCTACCTGTGAAGGAAGTTTGGGTAAATGACCTGTGGTATCATGACCTGGAAGTCCAGATAACATCGACTTGTGAGCTGGGGAAGGACAAGTGTAAAGTATTGTTATGAAAATTTGCGTTTAAGACTAAAATGAAATTCATCTTTACACTTATTGTATTTCCCCAGCTCACTAGTCATGTACTGCGAACTACCAGGTAATGATACCGCAGGTCAATTAATCTTCACAAAGGTCATGCAGCCCCTCCTTTTTCAAACCCTTGTGTATGAGTGTGCATTACCAATACGGTCATACAGGCTAGACATGACAGTTTTAGTCGTATCACGGATTTTATTGAAGTTGTCCAATTTGATCTTTAAAATTAGAGCTCGGTAAATCCTTAAAAGTAGGAATTTCTAGCGCATGAAGTTATTCTCAGCCCGATTATAAATTCTTATGATTTTATGTAGGTGACAAGCTATCAATTCTCCAGATTCTATTAATATATGGCTATATTAATATGTAATACTACAACTAAATCATATATTGTATTCAAATTTAGCAATTTAGAACTATAACTTATCTTTTAAAATCTAATCCACTTAGGGTTAATGAATAATGCTCATATAAACCAAGGCTTATTTTCGGTATGGATAGAACCCCAATCCTACATTTCTTTAAGATAGGTTCAGCTGTTTCTTGGAAATTCGTATCCGACGGATAGGCATTTTTTTCTATTCGATCTATGCAATTAATTATTCAGTTTTAACGAGAGAAAGTCTTCATAGAGCTTTGATATATAAAGAAGGCTATGAATTTCCTGTGAGTCTCTCTCGTTGATTATTATGTTTAAACGAGGGCAAATCTTCAAAGAGCTTTGATGTATAAAGAAGGCTATGAATTTCCTATACGTCTCTCTCATTGATAATCATGTTTAAACGAGGGAAAATCTTCAAAGAGCATTGAAATATAACGAAGGTTATCAATTTTTTTTTTGCAATTAATTATTTAGTTTTAACGAGAGCAAGTCTTAATAGAGCTTTGATTTATAAAGAAGGCTATCAATTTCCTGTAAGTCTCGTTGATTATTATGTTTAAACGAGGGCAAATCTTCAGAGAGTATTGAAATATAACGAAGGTTATCAATTTCCTACATGTATCTCTCGTTTATTATTATGTTTAAACAAGGGCAAATCTTCATATGGCATTGAAATATATATAATAATAATAATAATAGGAGTTGAAATAATGGGCTCTCTTCTTGCCTCCAGTTGATCGAGATTTTGATGGGGTACGACTATGTAATATTTTTGTGTACAGGCGTTAGAAGCTTAAAGTAGCATACATTATCATAATCATGGTCAATAAATTTGGGCAATATTTTGATATCTATGGCATATTTCCACTTCTTTTAGTACTAGCTGACATATTTGATTCTTAAAATTGGAAATCTCTTTGACCATTTCTCCGGAAATTTCCTTCAGAAGTTCATGAGGTGGCGAAACCTAAACGAAGTTTTTGGTTATGATGCCAGTATTCTTCGATTTTAAACCTAGTTTTAATAGCGCACTACTGCAAAGCAACGAATACGCTAAGTAGAACATTAGAGTCGTCTACAACTCTAAATATGTACTGAAGCTCCACATAACTTTCAGATAGAAACGATAACATTTTTTTATGATCGTTAAGTCTAAATTATTTCTTAGTCCAATTTCAGCTGAATAGACACTGGGCATGATGATCTTGTAGATACCATGATTTTTTGACATGTAAAACAGCATAGTACGAAGGATAAAATTATACTTTTTATATTTCTGCACCATGGTTGCGGATCAGAATTTATTTATATATTGACAATTTGGAAGACATTATTTTACAGTGATTTTTGAGGGAACACGTTCCAGGAATTTCCATTAAAAGACTCTTTCGGTAAACTTTAAAAAAAAAAAAAATTTTATGACAATAAATTAGTTTCTTCAACTGGAGTACCACTTCCACAAAATAATTATTACAACGAATGATTAATTACTTTATTGTATTATGACATATTGCATTGCATGTTGCATGAAAGCAAGTTGAATGTTAAGAGAAAGCGTGTAGTTAATACTTTACCCCTATTTAAGCAAACATATATTACCTTTGATTCGAAACCTTTAATATTTCTTTTTAAGCTATTATGTATATGTTAACATGTTTTTTTTAATAAATATTTTGTATTCTTTAAAGTGTTTTTTTAATGCAATTAAAAAACGCTCTATTCTTGCGGAGAGTTGTTTTATTTTCTATGGTATAATTTTAGCATTTTATTACTTATCCGGGGGCTTACATTTTGTTCCCGAAATTCAGATTGTAATTACCCTCTTTAGAAAATTTTCATATTTAATTACACGTGATATATGTAAAATGTATCGCCAAATATGGCTTATTTCCCAGAACTTGTAAATCATATGCCTTCAAAGACCCATCTCCCACTTAAAATTTATTTTTCTTGACAATCCCTCTTACAACTGTTCTAGAGGGGAACTCAGTCATTCTTTCGCTCCTTAGATACTGTATTTTATGGTGCTCACTTCATTAAGAGGCAATCACTTTGGATGCAGAACTCATTGACATTTAAACAAAAGAAAATTACTTGTCCCCGATGTACGAAATTAGTAGTGTTTTAAATAGATCCGCAACCACTTGTACATCCTTCAGCTTTCTGAAAATTTTTACTAGCAATGTCTGAATTTCATTTAGCCGAACTTCTGAATCAGTTAGATAAGAATCTACCCCTACTCCTTGAGCATATGCCTCGATAGTGCGTCATCATTGTCAAAGGCTTGCAAATAAAGTTATTTTTATTTAGTAGCTTACTAGCCTACTAATATTAGGCTTTATAAAGCTTTTAGATTAATGTGTCACATCTACTAATTTTTTATTTTCAGGAATACATTTTATACAATGCTCATAAAAACTAAATTTATATCTCCCAGTGAGAGAAAATGCTAGTGTAGATATTTGGAGCATGAATAAAAACGAATGAATCCCAAGAGAAGCCTTTAGCTCGAAAATCTTAATAATTATACGTTAATTTAAAATGTCTTTAACCGCATCTTGACATTTATATAAGCTCTGTTCAGCGATCAAAACTCCACAAATTTGAATATTGGGCTAAAAGAATATATACTCAGCCTCGCAACTTTCTAATGAGTATTTCTCCTAAAAATGTAATATTTGGATTGGATTATAGAGTAATCTTGATTCAAAATTTCATTTAGTGTCACTTTATAATAATCCCCATTCAGCCAAACAGAGCCATTTTTCCCCCCTGTGATATCCAATAATATGAATGGGACATTTTTTTATTTTTAATAACTTCTTCCTTTTCCAAGCGCTGAATTTTCAAATTCTGACTGATACCTTGAGCATTTGCTTAATGAGTGTGTAAATCAGAAAATTTTTATCGCTGAAATTATTTAATCATACCGACTCTTGCCCTGACATATCAGAACGTACGAACTTGTAAGATACTCCTTCTAATAGCAGCAAAAGCACTCAGCTTCTTTACATTTATATTGCGCAGGTGTGTTGTTCTTTCCCAGACATCTACATAAAGATTTATTTGCACCTTTTATTTTTCAAGATTTTTATATTAGTCACATCTACTTCACATGTCTTATCACGCCGACTTTACACCGGAGTAAGCTACAGCTATGCTTGACTCATAATCTATGCCTAAGCTCTGAGACAAGATAAAATTAAAGTTATTCTCACTAAAAAGCATTAGTATTATTATCACTATTATGAATTATATGCACAAGGCAGCCTCGTTCAATCACGCATGCAGTGGGAGACAGACATACACTGGCTAATTTATTAGGTTTGTACTTTATTTATTATGAAAAAACTAAGGAACTCCTGATCATCCAAAATAAGATAAAGAAATTGAACTATTTCTACGCATTTGTTGAGTAATAGCTCACACTGCCAAATAATATATATATAATGTTCTATTTAATGTTTGACCACGAGGTAATCAAGACTGTATAAATCACATACCTTACTATAGAGTGTCGATCGCAAGAGATAAGTAATTTGAAAATAATACATTGTAATGAAAATAATACAAAAAAATAAATAATTTTTTACCTCACACGGTTAAAAACTATTGAGAGTCTCCTCTTGTAGCTTTCAATCATTTTCTTATTTAGAATGCAAGTGTGAGATTCATATTGTCCAGCTTGTTACTTCCTTTATACAATTTGTTTTATATTTATATTTGCAGGCTCTTTATATTGTTATTGAGGTAACTGACTGTCTTTCTGGAAATTGGTATTTTCTAAAGTTTCAGACGATATATATATATATATAGCAATCAAAAACAGGTCGGATAGATAGTGCAGTGTTCCCACAAAAAGAGAAAATATCACAAGGA
>KZ808640.1:69276-91918 GCA_000696205.2 Oncopeltus fasciatus | reverse complement strand
AAAAAAAAAAGTAACTCTCCAGGCTTAAATTATTTAAGCTCTGTATCAATATTTTTCATCAATAATTTTAGTGAAATTCGCAAGGCAACTACCTCTTGTTCCTTAAGCCCTGAATTCTTTTTCTAATCCTCTAAATAAAGTACCCGTTAAATTGATACTTAAAAAAAAAAAAGTCAGTGCTGTGTGGGGACTAGGACCTTTTCTTGAAACGTATGCAAACTAAACTTAAAAGTATCTCAAAAATAGTTTAATATGAAGCATTCAAAATTACAGTCAATAATCAATCGGCTTCAGCTTAATTGTTTTCAATTAAAAAAGTGGACTAATCTCTAAGAAATAAATATTAATTTTATTGTGGTTTTTAATGCCACGTAAATTTAAACAATTTTTAGTGCAAGGGAACAGAATAAAAAATCTAACTGTCCCAGCCAGGGCTCGAACCTAGATCTCCTGCTAACCGGCCAATTACGCCACTAGAAGAGCCAGATATTAAATTCCCAGCACTAGTGTCGAGAGTCTAATCTCTGAGTAAGACGAATTCATCGTCTTATGCTCGAAGGAGCTGACATTGTCGAGCTATTTATCGACTCTCGTTATTTACTTTTTATCCTTAATTTTTATTCTATTCCCTTGCATTAATTGATTTAAATTTACGTGGGATTAAAAACCACAATATAATTATAAATATTAATTATATTGTTGTTTTATTTCATCCCATCGTGATAAAGAATAATCAGTCCAGTATTAAATATGTTAAATTTAGTAATATTGAAAACCCAAGCAAACCAATTAAATAATTAGTATTTTTCTTAAGTCGTAACTATCGTCATTCATACCCATCGAGTAATTGAATTTACTAACCAAATTTTTTTTAAATTTAAAATAAAATAAAAATTGTACTACAATTTAATCATTAAAATTGTTAAAGGGATAAGATTTTCTAGTTTTTAATCCTATGCTATATGAAGGAGGCCTATCATATCTCTTTTTAAATTCCCTTCTCTCACATAACTCTCTTTATCTTATCACTAGTAAGATCCAGTCACCCATGGATGTCACCTCATGGATGACACACACACACACCATGTTTAATGGAGAGTATTTTTAGCTTCTCCTATGTAGGATTGGTGAAGAATAGAAGACATTTTTCACTTCTTTTAACATTTATATATTTACATAATTATAAATGCCAATAAGTATATTAAGCCCATGTTTATGACATAGCAAAATTATAATAAAGTAAATTACATCCTACAAATGAATCACTGTAATTAAAATATAAGATCCAGGAAAACCCCCATTACTAACTCATCAATTTTGTTAGTAATTCATAAATTTTTTTTTTAAATTAATAAATAAATCTGTGTTGAGTTTCAATAAGCTAAACTAAATATTATGCTCGCTATGTGGAATATAGTTCATACAGCTTGCCATTTCAGTTAACCCCCCACTCCTATTCATCTGATTTCATTATAATAAATTAATAATGGACTCAGTATTTCATTTTAAATTTAAAAGAAACTTGTCAAATTTAATTTTGTCTTCTATGCAGAAAAATTAAAACTTAAGTCCTGGTAAACCCCCACTCCAATTTCATAAATCTAAATTTAACATTAAGTGTGAGTTCAAAATGAGAGTTTGTTGACTGTAGATATTATTCTAAAATGATTTTAGTTGGGGTTCTCGACCGAACCCCAACTAAAATCATCTTAGAACACTGTGTGAGTGTGTGTATATATATATATATATATACGCATGTGTGTATTGGTGATAAAAACATGGCACTTAACATAATCCATTATCTTATACATTTAACATGAAAATATCCAATTATTTGGAGACTATTTTATTATATATATGTATGATTTCTAAGTCAAAGGCCTTATCTCTAATTATTAAACACACGCACCGGCAGCGTATTCAACATCCAATGCGAGCACTCTACAATCAATGGGCGCTTAGTAAAATTGTGTGGGTAATTAAATATTTAATTTCTAGTTGAACTTTATAACATAATACACGAATTATGCATACATTACATAGAAATAGTAATATAGAAGATAAAAGCCATTTTCCAACTCTCCCTTGACCTATTTCGGCCATTAACTTGTTTAAAAGAAAATTAAATAGTTTTATGTATGTGTGTGTATGCGTGTGTAGAGAGAGATTGATAGATTGATAAATAAGTACTTAATTGCCTTAGGAAGATGTGTCCTTTCTCACAGGCAATATACATTGAATGTTTGTCAATATTTATATATTTTAAGTTGTATAAATAACCACACAAAAAAAACGATAACTTTACATTAATTATAAAGATGTGATGATGTTCAATCTACTAATAAAATAATAATAATAAAAACAATACCAAAGACATATTACCCTATCGATAATACAAATAAATACATATACAAATAAAATATGAATAAATAATAGTGAGGGGCATTACTTAAAGGTAAAAGTCACTCACTACACAGGAACACAAGGTCAGCCAGCCAATCCTCCTGAGTCAGTCCCAAGAAAATAACCTGTGCAGGCCCTACGTTAGGACGATGTAGCCCTTATTTCTACTGGGAGGCTATTGAGCTCTCAAGCCACGACTGCACAAAATGAGTGAGTATCTTGTCATATAGGTCCGGCTCACTGACTTAGCCGCCATGTTCCCTCAAGTCTAGGGCTATGTAGGGCTATGGACNTTCTTTTATGAAAAAGTAACAAAATCTCCATCACTAACCATTTTTCCTGGCCGAGCCCATGTATATACATATCCATCTTGACAAGCAGCAACAAAACAATCTTCACGAAATACAAGAGCAGTTAATCGCTCATGAGCTATTTTTTTACAAACTAATGGTTCCATTATAGGGCATTCATCAAACCTAGGGCAACTGTTAGTTCCAATTAACCTCATAGGGTCATCTGATGTATTATTTGTTATTTGTGAGTTATTACCTTTAGATAAACTTCTTTTATGACCTAAATTATCTTTTCTTTCAAAGCCAATTCCAAGTCTATGTGTAAAACTGGTAAGGGTTTCCAAATTATCCTTTTCTTTGTCTTTCTCTTTGGGAGTTGAATTTTGGATAGATTTGTTAGAATTAACAGATGGAGATACTGGACCACCGATAGTGCTGTTTCTAGTTCGGGTACATGGTTTTTGCCTTAAAATGTCTTCTGTAATATCCCACAAACAGAGTTGTGTATCTTGTCCAACAGAGCCAAGCCGATAACAGGTATCGACTTTATTCTCAGATGGGCTTGTGTTTTCATTCCATTCTTTAACTCCAAATGTGGATGTGTAAGGATCAAAAGCAACTACACTAACCCAACTATGGTGCCCTTGCCCTCTAGCGACAACTCTCTTTTCATTGAAACTCCAGACAGTCACTAAATCGTCTTCACCTCCAACAACAATGTATTTGCCGTCGGGAGACCAGCATACACAAAGAAAACCTCCAAAATAACTTCGAGCACTTCCAACTAGCTCCATCGGATTATAATGAAATACCCTAAGAAAACCATCTTGTGAAACAATGGCAAGATAACTTCCACAAGGTGAGAAAGCAAATTCATTTATGCTCACTCCTTCACTGCCAATGACCCATCTGTACAAAGGATTCCTAGTGCTTTTAGTTTTACAAGTATGGATGGCATAGCATTCTCCTTGTTTGAAAAGTTGATAGTTAGGGGCTGATGTGCCACAAGGAAGCTCTTCATTGTATAAATAAAGCTGTCCACTACTATGAGAGACTAGAAATAAATTAGAAGATCCAGGAACCCACCGTATGCAGGTCACTTTGGTTTTGTCAATCATTCTCTAAAACAAAAATAAATTATACACATTATAATATCAATCCAAATAAATCAGTTCATTAAAAAAAGATAATAAATAATTAATAAGGAAAAGTAATTTAACTAAGTAGAAGAATGCAAAACACATTAAAGAATTATTACAAACTAGTATTTAATATCTTAACTGATTTTTTAAAATGCTATATAGATGTAGAGATGTCATTAAATGGTAATCAACATTTAAATTTCATTTTTCTATCAGTAACATAATTAAGCTTTTAAAAATAAATAAAAATACTTGAGTGAAAAAAGTTGATTATTAATTAAATAAATTTTTTGGTTTTTTTTAATTAATTTTATAGTCAAATTTAGTGAGAAGATATGATTGTAAACCATTATTGATTCAAAATTATCTGCTTTCCTTTGTAGGAGATATAAAGCCTCTGACACTAATCCTTCCTGTTGCTGCTCCTACAAAATTTAGGATTACTGCAGAGTAAGTATAACTATCAAAAAATTCCCTTATCTAACAATTAATAGATGGTACTTACATTTCTAGAATGGGATTAAGGTTAGATTCAAGATTGACACATGCACTAGGTGAGTTGCCTTGGAAAGGAACTTCAAACAAATTCTCCCAAACCATCATATTTTTTCTTCTCCCAAGAGTTGTCCCAGCCCGCACATTTTTATGTATTACACTTAACCTCCATACAACTAAGTTAAGAAATGGTAATAACATGCCACTTCGTTTCAAATTAATACTAAACCTTGTGAAGAAGACCAAATTCATGTTACTTCTAATAAGAATTGGGAAAAACCAGCAACTGAACAGCCATCCAAATAAGGTGGAATGATCAATTTAAAAGAAAATCCTCTTTATTTTATGATCATGAGTGTTACATATATAAATTCATTTACTAAACCATTTTAATATAATATAATTTAAATGTAATTTTATATTCTAATTTTACATAAATCATTTTGCTGTATGACAATACAGACAAAATTCTATTCAATTGAAGGCATGCAGATTTTTAAAAACAATTTTCACAATTTGAATTTTAATTGCTAATGAAAACTTTATGACATTGTAAACTATTTATTAAGGAATAATTTGACTTATTTTTTATCAAAATATGGTAAAACAAATAATTAATGTAACTTTTGTTTTGTTTTTATTAAATAATTCCAAACTTAAGTGCCTGGTTACCTTTATAGCCAACAGCATAAAAAAAGAAGAATATTCATAATTTCATTCAAACATGATAAACACAATTAAAATATTATCTGGAGTCATAATTTTACTTGTTTCTTTATTTAGTATAATTACGAGTTATTTATAACACAACTTTGTAATTCTAGGATTTAAGTACTACTTACATATTTCATTCTTATTTTTGTATCTGGCTCACTTTTTGTTACTATTTATCCAATTATTATAAAATGTAAAAGTTTGCATTGTTATCTGTGAGTTTTTATTTACCTACTTAAATACTAGACTACTATAAGTAATATTTAACTAACTCAAGTAAAAATATACCTTAAAGCCAGACATGAATTGTGTTTATCTTGTGAGAATAAAATAGTAATATTTAGCTTCAAATATTTGAGGTTAAAGAATAAAATTGGCTTGACCTATTAAATAAGAAAAGTATCTATTAAAAAAGAAAAACAGTATGCTCAATATGCATTGATATAAAAAATTATAATTAGTAGAACTACTTACAAACATAAGAATTAATAACAACTTCTATTCATGAAATAAGACAAGAGTGCTATCAATTATAGAGTACATTCCAAGTATGGTTATATTACACATTTAAGTTGTTAACAGCCAGATTACTATATGTGTAACAAGCTAAAATAAAGTAATTATTTATAATAATGACACTAAAATATTATTCAATTGAAGTACACAAAGGATCCCTGATATAATAAACACAATTTAGTAGGAGCAGAAGTGTTAAAGCTAGAGTAATAAGAGAACAGAGAAATAACACTGGAATACTAACGTCCATGAAAAGTTACTTCATAGAAAGTGACTGGCAATATAATTTATTTTAATACTTAATATATATCTACCGAAAAATATATCAAAATATAAAGAACTGTTATAGAGTACAAGGATCGTTGAGACAATTAGTTAAATAAGAAGCACAATGTTTGTAAACGCTAATAAATACTGCTTATTAAAATTCAAACACAAAAAAAGAATAAAATAATGTGTATAATATATTTCACAAGCATTAGTTTAACAACAAAACGGTAGGTTTTATATGCCATCACTGCCACCGCTATCACTACTCACCTATATACTAATCATATGCCATTATAAATTACCATCTTCAAATGATCTCTTGATTCTTTACTTAAAAATCAAGTAACCATAACTATTCCTATAATTAAACTGATAAAAACATACCTTTCTTAGCACTGCATTAGATTGTTTTATATGTCGAAAAAGGGGAGGATACACGTTTAAAACCTGAAACGTGAGTAAACACGCTGAAAAATTCAGGTGGGAGCCCCAGGGAATCTATAATCAGTGTTGCCTTTTAAGTGAAATCTAAGAAATAAAGAAACTGATGGTAAATTCCAAGGTCATGGTTATTGAAGTATATTTTTAAAATTACGACAAAAAGAAAAAGAATTACTATGGAAGCTAGACATGTTTATTTAATATGTCTTGCGATTCTTCCACTTATCTTTCTATAGAATATTCCGGTCTGTCTCTGAGAAAAACGAAGGAAAAATGTTATAATTTAAATGAACAAAATACATTTACAAGATTATTCTAAATTAGTTATTGTCTTACATATTAGATGTGTATATTTCATTAAGAATTTTGTGTTTTATATTCTTATCAGTATTTTTGATTCTAGAAGTATAAATACTTGCTAATAAAAATGTTACAATGCACGAAATCTAAAAAGGATAAGTATAAGGGGGGGGGGCTACTTGAATTAAAGACCACCTTCCAGTGAAATTTTATATCTGTATTACTAGCTGCTTGTTATTTATCTGAATTACCTTATAAACAAAAATAATATACAAATAATTAATTGTCTTACTCTTAAAACAAATATAAATAAATAACTAAAACTATAATTCTGAGCACCATTTTTACAATTAATATTTGTCACATTTTATAATCAAATATGTAATAAAAGAAGTGTAACATAACAAGGGACACCTGTAGTGATACGACCTTTCCTAAAACTACGGACAAATATGAATGACTTCATAGTTTTTTTCTTGAAACTTGCAGATTATTACATACTTATATACTGAAAAGTGATAATGAAGATATAAAAATTATTAGCATAATCATTAAGTTTCAGACGCAGCAAAAATTCGGAGTGTGTAAAATACTTATATCTTGGTTGATTACGTCACTATAAAGTGGTTAAATTCTGCGAATTTTTTAAATTTTACTTGTATACGGATTTTCGCTTCGAATAAATTCGGATGGGGGGAGGGGCCTCCTCATAGTAAGAAAAGAAAAGGAACAATCAAACGGCTGGGCTATGAGATTTCGATTTCACGAAATGTATAGCAATTTCTGCTCTATCCTTTCTCTCATTTATCATTAAGCCTTTAAACAAAATGCCATTCTTCCAGATATTATGAAGGCTATCAATTTAATAATGAGCTATTAGGCATTTTTATATAATGAGGTTTTTTAAACAATTAGACTCAAACAATAAATATTTCTTATAAAAAATCCTGAATGCAATGGTCTTAGAGTATTTATCCAGTCCGGCCTAAAATTGAATACGGAAGTTTTGAGTAAGTCCATGAGTGGTTAGCTTTTTCAAGTCCGTTGAGTTCGTCTATTAGACGATTAAATCTGATTATTTATCTATCAATTCATAAATAATGTGTGGGTTAAGTCTTAGCTCTTTTGTGGAACAACTGAGAGACACAGATAATCTCACAAAAAGATTATGTGGGATCATCTGCTTCTGTCAGCTGTTCCATTTTTGTTTATCCTTTTGACTGTAAATAGTGATCTGAATATGGCGTCTTGAGTATGTTAAGGTGTTTCTTAATGATAATACAGCCTGATATTTTAGTTTTGTAAATTTCCAAGTTTTCTAAATTATCCATCTTTCGTCCTTTCTGTTTTCAAGTAATAATTTGATACTGTTGTGCTTATCAGTGGCGTTATGCCCATTTTGCTGTAAATGGTTCGCATAGAAAAATGCTAAAATTATTTTGTTCCGATATCTTTAGAACAACATGTAGTTCAGGAGGAAAACAAGATGTTGCTCTACAGTTAAAATAAAAGGGTCAAACATTAATATTTCCTCGTCTAAAATACAATCAATTCAATTTTTTAAAAATACTATAAGAAATAAAACTAATTAAAAGAATCAAACGGAGGCCTTCTTCCAGGGAAAACATTTTATGCTTCTGTTTCTCACTTACCACCCTACTTCTTGTATCCTAATAACTCTTTTTTTCTGCAACTATTTCTCTTCCTGTTTACAAATTTCTTTTCTTTCATAGGTTCAACTGGTGTTTCTGGAACAACACTTTCATTACCTTCATGAATTTTTTGTCTGAAGCCACCTATCATCCTCTAACTGTCTGTCTGCCTTTTTTTGTAAGGGCTCTGAGAACCTCCACTCCCTTACATTCTTCAACAATAGCTGTTTCTATGCTCCTTTCCTATTGTCTTCCCCCCCCCCCATTTTTTTCCATTTTGTTACCATGTTAATAAATTAATTATAACCTAACAGTTGTTTGAATAAAATACAAGAAAAATATTGCCCATATAAAATTCTATATGTGTTTCTGTGAGGCATTCAATTTTCATGGAAATNATATCGCAGCCTCGAGTGTTTAATTTTCTGTATATAATTGATATATATATATATACATTTTTTAAATATTGAAACCAAATTTTGTATTTTAGCTTCTTTGAGCAAACTTTAAAATGTTAGTATCTTTATAATTATAAGTGTTATGAAAAAAAAATTGATAGAACAAAATAACTGTAAAAAGTAATTTTATTACACTAATGTTCTATAATATGAAAAAGAAAAGCAAAATTTATAGTATTTTTATTGTTATTTGATATATGAAAAATTTTGTGGAACTTAATAGGCGTAAAATATAATTTTTAACGAATATGATAGATGCATTTTTTTTTTTTTTTACCTAAAAAGCTTGTTGAGAGCTTCCCTCACTCTTCCTTCCCAACCAGTTAAAGCAAAGCTTAGTAGACATAAATTGTATGCCAATTGTACACATATATATATATATATATATATACACACACATATATTTGATGAAACATGGGAAATCTGCTTTCATTATGCGGCTCCTCCTTTTTACATGGGAGACTATCCAATTTGGATCCCAAACCAGATACTCGTAGCACTTTTTTTCTCTGTTATTCTTCTCCTCTAGCCCAAGGGCTATATTTGTGTGTGTGTGTGTTTCTACAGTAAAGGATGACTCTGATCCTGATAATATTTATAGTCCTTTAAATATTTTCTAAAAACATTCCCAATGGTCCAGAGAATCAGGGAGGAAAATAAAAAGGAATTAAAATAAATTTTATACATACAAAAAAAAAAATTGAAATCTACAGAAAATAATAATATAACCATGGGGGGGGGGGGACCCAAGTTCCTACAAAAATAAATTAAAATATGGGACTGAACAGATAAAAACATTTTTTTTTTTTAATTACTGAGATCATATTTCTCTTTCGAAGATTCATTTCTTTTACCACACCGATGAATCAGAAATTCACTGTTCTATGAAATTGCCTATAATTTAGTGCACAGATAGCCATTTGCTTTGATTTTGGCACAAGAGTTTTAAAAGAAACAAGCAATAATAAAAAAAAAAGCCATTTGCTTTGATTTTGGCACAAGAGTTTTAAAAGAAACAAGTAATAGTAAAAAAAAAGAAGGATGATAAACTAAGACTCAGTTCTAAAAATACAAATTTTTTTCTCCATATATCGAACTATACAATTATTACAATGTATATTTGTACAATAATATTTAACTTTGATTTATTATTATAAATATATATTTGTATGTATAATTTATACAATATTTTATATAATTTAATGGTCATGACCAAAATAATCTTTAATTTTCATGACCATATAGGACTGATATTTTCTTTTATGAAAAAGTAACAAAATCTCCATCACTAACCATTTTTCCTGGCCGAGCCCATGTATATACATATCCATCTTGACAAGCAGCAACAAAACAATCTTCACGAAATACAAGAGCAGTTAATCGCTCATGAGCTATTTTTTTACAAACTAATGGTTCCATTATAGGGCATTCATCAAACCTAGGGCAACTGTTAGTTCCAATTAACCTCATAGGGTCATCTGATGTATTATTTGTTATTTGTGAGTTATTACCTTTAGATAAACTTCTTTTATGACCTAAATTATCTTTTCTTTCAAAGCCAATTCCAAGTCTATGTGTAAAACTGGTAAGGGTTTCCAAATTATCCTTTTCTTTGTCTTTCTCTTTGGGAGTTGAATTTTGGATAGATTTGTTAGAATTAACAGATGGAGATACTGGACCACCGATAGTGCTGTTTCTAGTTCGGGTACATGGTTTTTGCCTTAAAATGTCTTCTGTAATATCCCACAAACAGAGTTGTGTATCTTGTCCAACAGAGCCAAGCCGATAACAGGTATCGACTTTATTCTCAGATGGGCTTGTGTTTTCATTCCATTCTTTAACTCCAAATGTGGATGTGTAAGGATCAAAAGCAACTACACTAACCCAACTATGGTGCCCTTGCCCTCTAGCGACAACTCTCTTTTCATTGAAACTCCAGACAGTCACTAAATCGTCTTCACCTCCAACAACAATGTATTTGCCGTCGGGAGACCAGCATACACAAAGAAAACCTCCAAAATAACTTCGAGCACTTCCAACTAGCTCCATCGGATTATAATGAAATACCCTAAGAAAACCATCTTGTGAAACAATGGCAAGATAACTTCCACAAGGTGAGAAAGCAAATTCATTTATGCTCACTCCTTCACTGCCAATGACCCATCTGTACAAAGGATTCCTAGTGCTTTTAGTTTTACAAGTATGGATGGCATAGCATTCTCCTTGTTTGAAAAGTTGATAGTTAGGGGCTGATGTGCCACAAGGAAGCTCTTCATTGTATAAATAAAGCTGTCCACTACTATGAGAGACTAGAAATAAATTAGAAGATCCAGGAACCCACCGTATGCAGGTCACTTTGGTTTTGTCAATCATTCTCTAAAACAAAAATAAATTATACACATTATAATATCAATCCAAATAAATCAGTTCATTAAAAAAAGATAATAAATAATTAATAAGGAAAAGTAATTTAACTAAGTAGAAGAATGCAAAACACATTAAAGAATTATTACAAACTAGTATTTAATATCTTAACTGATTTTTTAAAATGCTATATAGATGTAGAGATGTCATTAAATGGTAATCAACATTTAAATTTCATTTTTCTATCAGTAACATAATTAAGCTTTTAAAAATAAATAAAAATACTTGAGTGAAAAAAGTTGATTATTAATTAAATAAATTTTTTGGTTTTTTTTAATTAATTTTATAGTCAAATTTAGTGAGAAGATATGATTGTAAACCATTATTGATTCAAAATTATCTGCTTTCCTTTGTAGGAGATATAAAGCCTCTGACACTAATCCTTCCTGTTGCTGCTCCTACAAAATTTAGGATTACTGCAGAGTAAGTATAACTATCAAAAAATTCCCTTATCTAACAATTAATAGATGGTACTTACATTTCTAGAATGGGATTAAGGTTAGATTCAAGATTGACACATGCACTAGGTGAGTTGCCTTGGAAAGGAACTTCAAACAAATTCTCCCAAACCATCATATTTTTTCTTCTCCCAAGAGTTGTCCCAGCCCGCACATTTTTATGTATTACACTTAACCTCCATACAACTAAGTTAAGAAATGGTAATAACATGCCACTTCGTTTCAAATTAATACTAAACCTTGTGAAGAAGACCAAATTCATGTTACTTCTAATAAGAATTGGGAAAAACCAGCAACTGAACAGCCATCCAAATAAGGTGGAATGATCAATTTAAAAGAAAATCCTCTTTATTTTATGATCATGAGTGTTACATATATAAATTCATTTACTTTGACAACATTAAATGTAATGGGATTGGTTTAAATATAAATACAATAACATTTGTTTGCTGGGGAATACATATAGACTAAATTAACTAATAAATAAAAAACATATAATGAATAATATAATAATAATAAAAATATCTTTAATCAGCCAGATAGAATTTATCTTATACATCCATAAAGATTAAATAAAAATATATTTGAGACTATATATAGATTAAATAAAGTATAGCTGAACAAATGAAAGATATATATTTAGTAAGATTTTACAATTAGTATAATATCTTTAAGTATTTCTTCTTAATATTTCTTGCAGGAGTAATTTTAACAATAAAGTATTTTATTATTAAAAAATAAATTGCCAGTGGAAGTTCGAAGACCATACCTAATAAGGAGGATGGGAAATGTTACACAAATAAAAAGTAGCTTTAAGTAACAAAATATGCAGTGTACATGAAGTAATGGCAGAATTTACATGATCCTGGTTTACAGCATAAAACGAGTGTTTAAAAAGTCATTCTTCATTTTAATAAAAAATAACTGATTTGACCAAACTACACACCAACTTTAATTTTATTTAACCCTGAAGGGGTAGTGAGAGTCTCAATCCCTGAAAGTAAAATTCACTATTATGCTATTAATGCTAAAGTAAGTCAATCTGCCCAGCTACTGAGGAACATCTTCCGTGGAACTGGCAGGTATACTTGGGAACGCAGTAGTTTCATAGAGTTCCTTTTAGGTGTTTTTGTATACTCATTTGGGTTTTGAGCTTCTCAGGCTCCTAATGGAGATTTTTAATTTGGAATCAGATATCTCTGAGCAGTGACTGGAAAAAAAGAAGGGGATTCAGATACCCAATGAGGAGGTAATAGTTGTGATGAGGAAGGAAGCACTGATGATGTACTAAGGAATGACAAATGAGACAATATCTGTAAGGAGAGCAACCCTTGAGAATGCAATAACTCAAGCTTACAAGTGCAAAAATTGAGCTAGTTAGTTTGCCTAAAGGAACATACAAAATTTGTTTGAATATCTTGTTTTGATAACAATATATAGGGTAATTATTAAGTTGTAAGTGGAAAGATAACTGAGTGCTTTTATAATAGTAATCAATGCTGAAATGTTAAATACTACTATTACCATGGAGAAATCAAAGTTCTTGAATATTTATATAAATATCTGGTATAATTTATATGATATATAAATAACTCTTAAACAGTGTTCTATATAGTGATCTTACTGTAAAAGGTAGTACTTTACTTATTTCTATATAATGCGATTATTGAATGAATCAAATTGTTTTACATGAAAAGTGCATTAATAGTTTAACATTATTATATTAAAATAAACTTTAAAATATACTTGCAATTTTCAATCAAAAGCAATAAAAAGTAGTATTTTTAGTTATTTTTCTTTTCGTTACTATGACAGAATTTCAACTAATTACATAATTGTTTTAATGGGTATTTTCAGTTTAGTAAATTTATTACTATAATAAAACGTGCTTAGAAAAATATGACTTATTCTTCCCTTAACAAATTTAAGAAATAAGTTGTTTGTATAATAATATGAATAGATAACAGAGCCGAGAAGCATGACCTCCATAGGGTTCAACAATCAGCACTAATATATAAAGAGCAATATAAAAGTGGAAGACTGAATACTAAAAAGTTACAAGATGCTCTTAAAGGAAAACATCGATAATATTTGTAAAACATTCAAAGACTCCTTCATAATCAACTTTCATTATATATGCCTCATTTTTCTTTCATACCTCATTGGTTGTTAGGTCAGCTGTATAAGTAATTGCTTAGCCATAATAAGTTGTAGAACCTGTTCCTTCATTCAACCTGTGGATTAACTCTAAACAGGTCCTACTCATTATTAGATTGCATATTAAACAGAAGGTTGACATGAATTTTGTTCTTAATCTTTTAATAAATGTTCCTCTTATCGGAGTTTCATATGCCAACTTAAGGTAGGATAAATAAACATTTTTCTTCTGGTTCTAAAATTCTTCCTTTCCAATATTTTATTTAACTTAAATTTCATTTGATCAATTTCAATAGCAGCTTATTGTATGCAGCTTATGTAAGTAATTTATTTTTACCTTGCTGCCATTTTATGTTTTTTCTACATTTTATTTTGGCAGGAAGAAGTTTTATCTTCAAAGATGCAACCCATTTCCCATACTTACCAGTATTATGGTTTACATTGCTTGTTTTTTTTATTTACCAAGAGTCAAAAAAAATACTAGCCAATATTTAAATAAAAGGGCCATAAATTTAGCTTGAAAAATTCTTGTAAATAATTAGTGGAGAGTTTGTTGGGATTCGGTTAAGGTTGATAAAAAAAAAAAAAAAAAAAAAAACATTTTTTTAATTTTTACTTAGCGAAACTGTACATACCTTTGTTTATATGACAAGGCTGACCCTTTCTCTCTTGAGGTTAAATTGAAACATTCCCTGCATTTTAATTGGCTTATTAAACTAATGCTTCTCTTGAGATACGAACATTCTGCAAAGCAAAACTTCTTTTACAATACTTTAGCCACTCAAGATTAATCTAAAATTAAATTTAACTGTTTCTTGCACACATTTTATAATGATGTATTTAAAAATCTCATATAGACTTCTGGTCTCTCTTTAGGCTAATAGGTTTTTATTTTGTTTTTGAGGCTCCTTCTTTATTCTATTCTTTTTTCATGTAATTCTCTAGTTCTTCATAATTATTTTAGATTTCACAAGTAAATCATTAGACTTCTGATTTTAATATTTATTAAAATTTTAATTTCATTGAAAGTGTGAAATGCAATATCTCCAAAAAACTTATGTTTCCACCTTCAAATATCTGAATGACATAAATTAAATGCCATAATTTTTCCCTAAAATTCTTAGAACCACTCTCAATTTGTAAAATATGTTGCAATTGCAAGTCCACAAAAGGTGTGGTATTAAGAAACCCCAAAAATAATAATTAATAACAGAAATGACAGTAATANTTGCTAATATAAATAATTATTTTTTTTTTAAGTAAGGAAAATTCTTATCTCAACCACTGAGGGCATTCAGTAACAAGTCTTTTTTCCATGTGGAATTCCTAAGCAGATTTGAGCCCTGCTCTCGACAAGCTTATATTAAGAAATAAAAGCCTGCTCAGTTGATTGGAGTGATTTATTCTTACACTAAAACTATAAAATCAGGAAAATGTTAAAAGATGAATTAATGACAGCTAAATAAATTTCTTGATAATATTTAAATTGGAACACCTGGACTTACTATGACACTGAAGTTCTCCATACACCTAATCTCAAAATTTATTTTGCTTCATCCACTGTACTTTCACTACCAGTGATTTTGTAGTTTGACCAAGCTAGGGAGGATAGTACTAATTATAACTTAAACGAACTTATTTAGTCAGAATGCTACGTAGAGTGGAGGAGGTGTAAAGTAGAGTTTGTCGTGTTGGGATGGTGTTCTGCAAGAAAGTGAGGTACTGATAAGGAAATCATCTCCTCAGAATCAGTTGACTTTAATTAAATCAAAAAAGATGCTAGAAGTTGGCATAGTTGAGTAGCTTTGTAAACACACATGTCAACCATAGTTCTGTCTGTTCACCACAAAACTTATGTCTATTACAGTAAATAAAGTAAAGGACAGTAACAGTTCAGTGCTCCATAAGTCATGCTCTGAACATAATAAATAACAAGGCAAAGCAGCCTACTTATTCATGACACTCAGTTTCACTGCAAAGCAGGAAAAACAAATTTTCATAAACTACCTATTACCACCTGTATTTTATATTCATAGTGATTAATCTAAAGCTTTCAGTTATATAATTAGCTGTATTTCCTGTAGCCAAGAAGGCTGCTAACAACTTCCAAGGTTTTTTGAAGACACAACAGATCTTCATACTTAAAAACACCAATCTACACTGCCGGACAAAATTAAAGGATCACTTACAAATATTTATATTATTATTACATAAGAGATAAAAATAGAAATTCCATTGCCCCAGACTTATCCAGTTAATCCTGTACCTGTTTATATTCCCATCCGTTTATGGAGAAAAGGGTCAGTTAATCCACTTACTTTTTTTCTTCCTATCAGTAAATGGTTAGTTGTTAGCAAAGATTCATCTTATTGAAGATTTTCTAACATTTAAGAGACTTTAGTTTTTACTTGTGAGTTTAGTAAGAACGTTGTGATGGCCAACAGAAGAGCATTGACCGAAGAGGAATCAATTCGTGCTGTTGCTTTGAGTGAAGAAGGGTTTTCTCAAAGGCATATTGCGCAACGGCTCCAGTGGTCACAATCCGTAGTGTCCAGGGTGCTTAATAGGCACCGTCGAACTGGAGGGCATACAAGATGAGTCGGACAAGGCCGTCCGAGGTCAACTTCCCACCGTGACGAAAGATTTTTGCAACTGCATGCTCTTCGGGATCGCCGATCAACTGGTAACAGTCTGCGTGGTCTCCTCCAGAGGTTCAGGAATGTGCAAATTTCAGAGCGAACCGTGAGAAGACGACTCAACGATTATGGATTGACCTCCAATCCTTCAGCTACTGGACCTCTTCTCTCCAGGGAACACCGGGTTGAGCGCTTGAGGTTTGCTCGGGAGCACCTAAACTGGACTCAGGAAGATTGGAGCCTCGTATTATTCAGCGATGAGTCAAGATTCTGTCTCCGATCTCCAGATGGACGGGAAAAGGTATGGCGAAGGCGGGGAGAGAGGTATGCTCCACTTTTTCTCCAAGGGTTGCGTTTGGTGGTGGGTCAGTGATGGTGTGGGGGGGCATAAATTTAAACTCCCATACAGAGTTGGTTATTGTGAACCGTGGCTCTATAACTGCTGCCAGGTACATTAGGGAGGTACTTGAGCCACATGTCGTAGTGGCCTTTCGCCAGAAATATTGCAGTTAACTTTATTTTTATGCACGATAATGCCCGACCTCACGTTGCTCGATCAGTGCAAAATTTCCTCAGACAAGAAGAAATTGACGTTATGGTTTGGCCACCCAGAAGTCCAGATATGAACCCAATAGAGCATGTATGGGACATGCTTGGAAGACGTGTCCGCGCCCGAGACCCACAAAATTTGACAGATTTAAGGGAAATGTTAGTGGAAGAGTGGAACAACATGTAAGAGCCCTGGTCGCTGGAATGGGCAGGAGAATGGAAGCAATTATCAGAACTAGAGGTGGGAATACCAATTATTGATCGTTTTCCTCGAATTCTTCCTTTTTATTCAGTTTTTTTATTTCATTTCATTTCAAAAATTTACTTTTTCATTTTGAGACTGTAGGACATTTTTATTTTTTGATTTGTTTTCCTATTAAAAATTTCTAGAAAATAATTTTTTATTTTTTATTACCCTTATAATAAAGTGTGACTTCCAAAGAAAAAAGAATATTTTCAAAAATTCCCTATACCGTTCATTAATTTCAAAATATTGAAGTGATCCTTTAATTTTGTCCGGCAGTGTATTAGAGCACAAAGTTTGACAAAGGGTAACCAATCTACTGCCTCAATAAAGACAAAATATTTACATATTGTGTTTGTTGTGGTATTTAATCCCACATTAATTTTATACGATAAATGCAAGGGAATAGAATAAAAAAATCTTACTACCTCAGCCGGGACTGGACCCCGGATCTCCTGCTTGCCGGGCTGGCATGCTACCATATACATCACTGAGGCTAGCCAGATAATTCATTATATTCCCCGCACTCTACTAGTAGACTCCTAGGAGTCTAAACACCCGAGCAAGACAAATATATCATAGCATTGTTAGCTATTTATTAGACTCTCGTTTTTTTGCTTTTAATTATTTTTTAAAAATATTGTATTTGTTGTGGTATTTAATCCCACATTAATTTTNACAAGGCTGACCCTTTCTCTCTTGAGGTTAAATTGAAACATTCCCTGCATTTTAATTGGCTTATTAAACTAATGCTTCTCTTGAGATACGAACATTCTGCAAAGCAAAACTTCTTTTACAATACTTTAGCCACTCAAGATTAATCTAAAATTAAATTTAACTGTTTCTTGCACACATTTTATAATGATGTATTTAAAAATCTCATATAGACTTCTGGTCTCTCTTTAGGCTAATAGGTTTTTATTTTGTTTTTGAGGCTCCTTCTTTATTCTATTCTTTTTTCATGTAATTCTCTAGTTCTTCATAATTATTTTAGATTTCACAAGTAAATCATTAGACTTCTGATTTTAATATTTATTAAAATTTTAATTTCATTGAAAGTGTGAAATGCAATATCTCCAAAAAACTTATGTTTCCACCTTCAAATATCTGAATGACATAAATTAAATGCCATAATTTTTCCCTAAAATTCTTAGAACCACTCTCAATTTGTAAAATATGTTGCAATTGCAAGTCCACAAAAGGTGTGGTATTAAGAAACCCCAAAAATAATAATTAATAACAGAAATGACAGTAATAATACATCAGTCAGTGACAGCCTCTTAAAAATAGCAAGATATTACTGAAAACATATGGAGAGTTTTTGACCTTGGCCAAATTAAAAAGCTGTCTTTTAATAGTAATAGTTCTTTAGTCCTCACAAACCATATTTCTATTTATTTTCTCTCCATTCATCAATCTACAATTTTTAAAAATTATTCACCCAGTAATATTATGACATTCCAACCAGTTGGAAAACAGTTATAAAGTTAATAAAAATGAAAGTTATAAAAATGACAAGAGTAACAAAAGACAGATAGGTAAATATAATTGCAACTTTGATGTGCGACTTTAAGAAACCAGCACCTACAAGAAATTTTTTGGAGTATTTTAAATTTATATTAAGAAAAACTTATTTCATTTTTAACCTCCCAATCAATCACTTATAGTCAAGGAGGGTGGAGCTATGTACAGGTAGCAACCCTTATGGCACCGGAGAAGCTTTTATTTCTAAAGAAAAGATTGCCCAAGGTGGGGCTCGAACCCATCGCCAGATATAGGGTAGTCAAATGGATCCCCTAGGCTAAGCCGAAGCTAACTATTTAATTAATAATTAATATCTAATAACATAAACTACTGCACAAATAAATCTACTTTTTTCTTCTTTATTCTATAAACCTGGTCTGATAGGAAAAACATGGACACATGTCTCCATTTATTATAAACAGACTGCCATTGATAATTGAGGAATTACTCATGAATCTTAGAAAACATAAGGGTAAAAAATGAAATTATTTTAGTTATATGTTCTTTAAGAGACAACCACTAATACTGATTCATTCCCATAGATGATATCAGCGTGTGGTATCCATATATATATATATATATAAAATGAAACATTCGCGGCTGCGATAGGTAGCAATCTAGAACAGGTGGGATAGAGAGTGCAGTGCACACTTCTCAATGACAAAGGGTAAGAGATCCCCGAAAGTGTTGCTTGTGATTTTTTCTTTTTGTGTGTACACTGCACTCTCTATCCGACCTGTTCTTGATTGCTATATATATATCCTTATTTACTTATTTAATGTATTTACTTTTTAATGTTTAGACTTAATATTTAACTTTTTAATAAAGTTTTAGGGAAGGCAGAAGAGATGAACCGTATTATATTCAAGTTTGTTCAGCATCAAGATAGCAAATAGATATCAGCATGCTAACAATCTATGACAGTCTTAAGTTTATACCGCCATTGAGATATTTATTTAACAATTTTAATTAAAATATTGCCGAGAAAGTCATAATTGAGAAATATACATACAGAGATTGTATAAAATCAACCTTTATGAAGATGCTGTAATGAACAGCCTTGTCATACTAAAATCACGATAGACATATATAATTTCCAGGTTAACTTAGTATAATAGTTAAATTGAAAAAAAATGTTTTAGTTTATTAATCATTTATTTGTGCTGTTAAATATAACTTTCCTGATGGCAACTATAGGTAACAGTAGTTTTAAAATCTTTCATTTACTTAGCTTTAAGAGATAAGAAAAAATTGGAAATTATACATTTTTATTAAGCTTTGTAAATGTTTTAGTATTTAATATTATTTTATGGAAATTTTCGGAAGATGAAATATGTTTAACAACATAATTTCTGCCTTATTTGAGTTAGGAGCAAACAATGCTTGAATGCCCAGAAGACTGGAAGAGGCATCTCGGACTAATTTTCTTCGAATCAAACAGAACGCTGACTAGGAAAGTATCTCAACTTCTTGACTAAAAAAGATGATTGGGAGGGAAGCAGAAAGAAAAAAATGAATAACGTGGTCAACAATGAAAGCTAAAAATTATATGACAACATAGTGAAATAGATTAGTGTCTATAAATAAATGAGGGGCAGGAAAAGACTATATGGAGATATCAAAGCAGTTACTTATCTTCAATAATCTATGTCAAGCAGTTTTTTAAATGTTCAAATAGATTACTGGTAAATTTAATAAAATAAAAAAATACCTTAGAAGATAAAATACAAAAAGTGAAAAGTAAATTATGCTTATAGCGTTTTAATTATTGTTATAAATAAATGTGGAATACAGTAAAATTTCTTTAATCTTGAATCCCATAGTCCCACGAATCAAATTATTTTTGAAAAACAAAAACTTAAAAAAAGAAAACAAAAACGAATACTGCTTTCAAACATAAAAAATTTTAGTGCTTAAAAGGTGCAGTAGAATGTGGGCATTCAGAGGAAACTGAGAACATTCAGGAGAACTAAGAACTGGTAAATAACTGTCTTCAGTCTACTTCTGTTGTATACAGATCTACATTTTAATCTGATCAACAGCTACAAATTTAAACTGCACTTCAAGTTTTAACCATTTTTGAGATTTAAAAGGTAGTCTTGACTGATTGTATAGCTTAGTGAACACTAAGTTTAATACATAAGTATATTTCCTAAGCCATGAAAGTGCTTGAAAAAACATGTCAAGAGGGAAGAAAACATGTCACATTGACAATAAATATATTATTATTATGTATTTTCATAAAAATAAATACAATTTTCAAAGTACATTAGTACTTTCATTAATTTACTCTGTTTAAATAAGGATTAAAAAAGACCAGTTTTGATATAACACATTTTATAATATGGCACTACCAAATCTCTGAGTATGACAGATTATAGAGTTCTTATTATATAAAATAAATAATCTTGATATATCAACAAATTCAGAATTTTTATGCCTCCTCATGTTTTTCAAATTAACATTTTAATAAAAGATCAAAAACAGTAATGATGAGATATATTTTTTTTTCTTTAATCTGATTAAAACATTTCCTTTGGTGATATTAGCATGAATCTTCAAAGAGAGATGTGAAAAATGTTTGATCCATGCAATTACAAAAANTGATACACTTACAATTTTTTTTTTCTATGCTTCCGTATTTGATAGTCTAGAGGATTCATAGTGAGCTTCTAAGAACACCCAGCATTGAAGGGCTATTATAATTCATTGAGTGGGAAAATATCAGGCAGCCAGAATGGCAAGTTGACCCCTTAACTTCTGTCAACTGTGCATCGGGAATAAACTATTCCCTCGCCTGGGCTTCTATGGACAGCACCGAGACTAATTTTTTTATTAATTGTTAAACTGTTTACTAATCCACAAATATTTGCTAAGAGTTTTTCTAAATTAGTTCAGTTCGAGTTAATCTAGATACCAACACTCTGCCTCACAACTCAGCTGGCTGTTTCAAAAATGGAAAGTTTTCTTCCCTCATGGAAGTATCAGAAATCACTTAGATAATCTTCTTAGCAAACAAATCCTTAAGTAAGATACAGGAAATTAGAGGAAATAACAAAATGAAATATAAGTGCTATACAAAAAACATAATAAATAATATGCATGCAATATGATAGCCCCAATTAACAGTAAAACTATTAGAGAAATATGAGAAACAACAGAAGGGTGGCAGGTTTCAGAATAACCCACATACAATGATAAAGGAAAAATTCTGTAAAAAAAAAAAGTAACCAATCACATATAGAAATAAACAAAAACACTACATTCTTAAAAGCTTCACTTACTTCTTCATTGTATAGTTTACTAAGTTCTTTTTTTATTGGATCAATTAGCTGAGCTTGCCCAGTAGAAAATCCAACAAGTAAACTGACAGAATCACTGGTCATATTAGTTGTATTAAAATCATGACAGGTTGGGTTTGTTCCTTTATACATCTTTTTATCAACTGGTTTAGTGAGATCAGCAGCCTATGACAACAATCAGATCCAAAAAAAAATTAATTAAACAGAGATTAATGAAAACTCCTTTACTTAAAAAAAAAACAGCCTTAAATATGAAAAAAAAAGTTAGGAATAAAACTAAATAAAATATATAAACCAACAACATTTAAGATAAATTCTGGGTTAAAAAAAAAAACAACAAAAACAAAGTAACATTCTATATTCTGGGCATGATAATTTAAAAAAAGTTATTTAATTGTAAATAAATTCATAGCTATGTTCTACAACATCTGATACATAAAAACAAAAGGTGAATAATTTTCAACAAAAATAAAAAAAATACAATATATTTATGACATGATAAATGGATACAGATATTGATGGATCAATTAGCTAATTGATTACAATTACACCAATAATATGAGTGTGCACCTAAACTCCCATTCAAAATTTAATGTCAATTCTATACTATAATATTAACATGTTATTAATTAATAATCATACATTATAAATATTACACACATGT
>KZ808640.1:50220-61873 GCA_000696205.2 Oncopeltus fasciatus | reverse complement strand
CTGGTACTTTTAGAAAATAATATTCTGGCAAAAATATATGCAGATGAAGCAATAGCATGTTTTGAAAATTCTTGTATGAATCATAAGAATTTTTCACTTACACCAATGGCTTATTACCTCAACTAATGTTTATTTAAGAAGTAGAAAAGGACAATAAACTAAAGTTGTATTCTATAAATTTTTATTTTTTCCTCTTATTTGCTAGATGAACTTCAAAAAATATCAATTTTCAATGAAACATATTTGAATAGTATCAAATATCTTGCTCTACAGAACTGACATGATGATAAAGTTATCGATGAAATAATTAAGGATACAGTGAAGAAATATTTTTGAAGAGATTCCAAGGCAGCCAGAAAAAATGGTGTGCCATAACATGTTTGAGAAAATGTTTGAAGGAATTGAGTGAATTTTAAACAAGAATAAATATAAAGTGGCTATAAAATATAGAGTTCTCGTAAAATGTACATGCCTACAATAAAAGAGCCTGAGCAAGATATGTCAAGTGTATAGAATAATATTTGGAAACTGTATACACCATGCATTGGCAGGACATGAAAAAAGATTAAATTAAGTTCAAGGAACACTGAGCAAGGAAATATTTTGAATTTTACAAACTTGCAAATTATAATAAGCAGAATGATGGAAGAAGTACAATTATTGAAGAAAATCATTGCAGCCTAAAGGGATAAGGATACCCAGATTTGGCTAAACCTGAGAATTTTCATCAATATCAATAGCAGTCCCTCAATAGCAATAGCAGAAATTTGGTTAAACCTCTTAAAAGGGTAGTCTTAATGCCCACGGCGAGGGAAGCAGATTGCTTCTAATTTATAATGGATTGTCTGTTATAATATTGTGAGACAATATCATCAATCTTCAGCTAGGTGGTTTTTTATTTTATATAGCTAGTTTTATAAGGTCTGACTTGGCATAACCAGATACACATGTGTGTGTTCAATGAATATTGTATAGAATTTTAAAATTTCAATTGTTTTTTGCTAATTTCAATATAAATTATACTTACAAGCATATTAATAGGTATTTAATAAAAAATTGTAATATATAGTATGCTACTATTGTTAAATAGTATACAATTGTATTTAATCATTATCTGACTTGATTTATAATGTTCTTTGTTACAATCAACTGATCAAGGCATAAACCCGAAAAGCTTAGGTCAAAAAACTAATTATTTGCGGGGAGACAAAAAGTTGTTACTACTTGAACCATGCATTCATTCAGTATACACTTCACTAGTTTTTATCTCTGAGGGTACCAGTCATATCAAATTACAATGAATGGAAATTGTTTTATTTGTCCTTTCTCAGTAATTACTTTATATTTTTTTCCTCTATTTATTTACACTAGTTATACAATATATCCCACAAGGATTTTAACCTCAAAATCCCCTGATCCTCTAGTATCAATCTATTAACTTTAAAATTGTTTTTCAACCCAAATTTAAATTTTAACCGAATTTATTTAACATTTTCACAACTATGGCATTGATAGCCAAGTAAAATCCTCTATATTATATACCTTTCTGTGTTTCAAAGACATCCTTTTACACTATGTTGATCAGTTTTCATAAGCACTTTAATTTTCCTTAAGAAGTCTGTTTTTTATTGGCATGTCTATATACATTTCTAAAATGTTTCTGTAGGATGTTCGGGTCTTTATTTTGGGTCTCTTTTAGGCTTTGTAAATTTATTGATGCATAAATTAGGGTCTAACATTGTAATTAGGGTTATTTTCAATTTTAAACTTTTAATACAGTTATACAATTAGGATTATAATACTTTAATTATATTTAATGTCATTTAAGACTTATATTAATACAAAAAATTTTCAATCCCTTCGTCTAAAATAAAAATAAGCAGATATATTGTTTTAAATAGGCAAGAGATTAATTTTAGAATGAATATGAGCTGTTAACACATAATTAGCAATATCATTATAATAATTGGTACAGCACAAGTTTTAATTTACATCTAAATCGCTATTTATTGGTTCAAATCATGCATGACTTGATACAACAATGGCTAAATAGTGTCTAAGTAAACACATTTATCTTTTGCAAGCAAAAACATTTTAGAGAATGGAAACAAATTCAATGGTTCTCTTTTAAGATCTCAAGAATCTATTTTAGATCAAAGAATCAGTTCTTTACAAAAATACCTCACAGCAAAGATAATTTAAACAAGACGTTATAAATTGAATGTTGGAAACCTCTCTTCCATTAACTCTCATTATTATTTATTAAACAGATCCAAGCTCATACAAAGAAATCAATGGATTAGATATTATTAACTTAAAAAATAAATAATTAATAATATAACATTTTATGATATTCTTATCTTTTGTAAAAATATATGCAGTATAATATATCTGTACTCACAGATATATAAAGTTCAAAGTAGTAGTTAAGTAATTAAAATTTCAATATCTAAGAATTTTCTCTTTTTCATATTACAAAATTAAAATAGCAGAAGAAGGATATAGATACAATAAATAACAGAATCTGGGCATTCTAGGCATTGCATAAAAAAAATTGTAAACCCAGGAAATGCCATAAGCTGTTTAATTAACTATTGAATTAAAAAAAAAATATATTAGAAAATTATGTTCTTTAAAGCTTAATTTTACTTATTCCAAAAATGAGGGTATAAATACAGCAGTTGCTAACTTTTTAAATGTTTAAAATTGATAAATTATGTGACATTGGTGTGCTAATATCGAGCTAACAGTGAAATTAAATTAGCAAGACCTGGGATGTGGCAGAAAACTATTAGAGTGGTAATTACGTCTTCTTTACTTCTGGTACTTATTAACTACATGAAAATGGAAGTAAATGAATAAGCAAGACGGGCAGAAAAGATACAATATTCAAAATCAAACAACATACAAAATTCAATATTCCATAATGATATAATATATGACCTCTTATCTATTACAGTAGAAATCAAAATAAGTCTCAAGAGTTTTCCTAAGTTCTTTTTAAATAATGAAAAATGGCCTTTATTTGTTCGCATTTTTGTTATATAGGCTGTGCCATAATGACAAGGCATGCCATGTCATAGCTGTGCTAGCATAACATTTGATAAGATATGATTTGATGCCAAATATTTGATCCATAATTTACTCCACAAAATAGCTTATATACAATGTTTAAAGCATTTGTTTTACCATAATCCAATCTTCCATTCTTGGCATATTCCAACTAATAATCAAGAAAAAAAAATTAAGGTACAATGCATCATATTCTTCAGCAAAATAGGCTAGGATTTTAATTTAAAACTTTAAAATTTCATGCTTTTGATATTTAAATTTTAAAATAAGGTGCATTTTTTTCTAATGATACAAATACATACAAATAAAAAATGAACCTCAGATTAATTTTTAATATAAAAATTAATTTTAATCTAACTTAATATCAAAGTTTTAATTTTCTGTTGAAATAAGTTGCACTCAAACCAAGTTTTATAACTTTTAGGACATTTTAAACATCAAATGTATGTAATAATAATTATCTATAGGAATTTTTTTCAAAACTATTAATATAGTTCTAAAAATATTATTAAGCTCTAAAATTGGGAAATGTTGAAAATTTGAAATAGTGATTTATGAAAATACACCCTTGTATTAGACTCACCTATAGCATAGGCATGTAGAGAGTGCCTTTTCAATTATACCAAATCAACAATCTAGGATCATAAATGAATTGTTCAAATAACATTAAAATATAATTTGATTTAAAATTAAGAATTTTGGAGTGGAGGAGGCACTTTAAACCTCCTCTGATTTGGCTAGCAACCTCAAGGGGCTTTGCCTAGAATCAGCTAATCAAAAGCTGGCATAGATTGTATATTGTCTGTGTGAAAATATAATATCTCATATCATTTTGGTATATTGCACTGTTGTTTGCTTTACATTATCATACGGAGAAGGAACTCTCTTGGCACTCACTATTGGTATTCTGCTGTTATAGATATAGAGAACAAGATTTAAGTAGCAGGCTGTCTCTCAACAGCTAATTATGTTGAAAATGTTTTCCTATTTAAGGCCAGACTTTAAACATGCAAATGATGCTTAACATATTCTCAAAAAAGTAATATTATACCATAGAAATGTAGCAGAACAATCTATTACAATTTAAAAAATACATTCAATCAGGTAAGATCTTATAAATATTGAAAAAAAAAAAAAAAAGTACTAACAATAATATGTTAGTCTAAGATGTTTTGTGAGTACCATGGAACACTGCAATACCTAAAAACACAAACAACCAATCCAAAACATGGATAAACTCAAGTTAGAAACACTAGTTTACAAGTGCTGTAAAATTATTTATAATATAAATATTTGGAAACTACCCTGAAGCATGCAATCGAAGTGATGTATGAACGCAATGGCAACTAACTAATTATATAGTAAAGACCCCTGACCATAACAAATCAAAAATTCATAATAAATAACCAAACAAGAAAAAAGTACTTAATTTAAGTGGCATGCTTTTCAAACATAAGAACAAATGTTTCTTTAATACAACGTAAACTTACCTTTTTAACTCCTTTGTATATAAAGACATAAAGCTCGCGCCCAATATTAAAACATATCCTGTCGCCGTTTCCGTTCGAGTCCGGCAAAGTAACGAAAGATACTCTCACTGAGGTACTTCCTTGTATATTTGTATACCCTACTCGGTTTGGTCGAGAATACTCTGACAAAGTCATTAGCCGATAAGTCCCTTCTCGAGTCATAAATTGAGTTTTCAGTTCCTCTTTACCACCACTATCAACATTTAGAGCCATTTCCACTTACCACTGTTATGATATAAAAACACTTCTTATCGATAACACTACAAACATGAGTTTTCAAAACCAACGAGGTATCAAGGCTCCACAATTTGAAGTTTAAGAACTTTGAATACAGGAAATGTTTTTTTCCCTACGTCAGTAAAAATGAGAGAGGGACGGTAAATGTTTTCATGCAATCATGATTTGTGGCAATATGACACAAATAAATAATTAATAAATACAACAAATGCATTATAAAATTATTTGAAAAATTTCATTAATTCTTCATCAGAGCTGGATGATGGTGTCCAGTTCTTTTCTATAAAGATTCAGCAATGTCTTTGGAAGGCTAACTTAAAACCCACCAGCACCCACTACACTGTAAATTCAGCTGAACCCCACCCTGATTACATTAAAAACCTCATACAAGCTAAGCTTTAAGCTCGAGCCCTGTTCCAGAGGTACAGACATCACTCAGATCGTAGGGAGTACAACCAGCTATCTCGTCTCGTAAAACAAAAACTAGGTGCTTTACGAAATAAGGCATTTAATGCCTATCTGTCTAGCCTCTCAAAAGGAGACAAATCCCTCTGGACTGCTACTCACAGGATTCTGAAGTATCATGAACCTTCTGCCCCCTTACGTCGAGAAGATGGTTCCTGGGCCTCTTCCGACAAAGACAGGGCCCACATGTTTGCCCAGCATCTAAAGCAAACATTCACTCCTCATCCAGATCCCGATAACTTGTCCAATAACGCGGAGGTTGAGGAGTCACTGGATATACCATTACCAATGTCCTTACAGATTAAGGCAGTGACACATTCTGAGGTCAAGTACATTATAAACCATCTGCCTAAGCGCAAAGCACCCGGCTATGACCTTATCACCGGGCTAATACTTCGAAATCTACCCAAAAAGGCAATTGTTTCCCTCACTTACTTCTATAATTGTGTCATTCGAAACACTCATTTTCCACTTCTCTGGAAATTTTCTGAAATAATCCTATTTCCCAAACCCGGTAAATCTTTTTCTAACACATTATCCTATCGACCAATTAGCCTTCTTCCTTTACTTTCCAATGTATTTGAGAAAGTTCTTTTAAAACGAATAATACCTATAATAACTTTCTTAAATATTTTTCCTAATCATCAGTTCGGCTTCCGATCCCATCATTCTACTAGCCAGCAGGTGTTTCGCGTTGTAGACTTTATTTCCTTTCCCTCGAGCGAAAAGAATTCATTCTTAGATGTCACTCAAGCATTTGACCGAGTATGGCATACTGGACTATTATATAAGCTGAAATCCATATTTCCAAGTACCATCTACCTAATTCTCAAATCTCATCTTTCTAACCGTTTCTTTAGGGTCCGGCAAGGATCAGATTACTCCGAACACTACCCTGTGAAAGCGGGTGTTCCACAGGGCAGTGTGCTTGGACCCATCCTTTTTATCTTTTATACTGCAGACATCCTAACTCATCCTAATACTCTTTTAGCCCTCTTTGCAGATGACAAAACAATCCTCTCCTCCCACACTGATTCCAAAATCGCTCCTAACATTTTACAAAACCACCTTGATGCTATTCAGCAGTGGTGCAGTAAATGGAGAATTAAAATAAAGATTCCAAACGGTGCAGAACTGTGGGGTGCCCCTAAGCCTTCCAATATCCAACGACTACAATCCGTTCTATCCAAAATTCTCAGAATAATTGTTAACACTCCATATTATGTGTCCAAATCTACCCTTCATCACGACTTTAATATTCCTTTTGCCAAGGACCTTATCTCCACCCGCTTCAAGCTCTTCCTTAGTAAACTCCAATTTCATCTCAATCCATATGCCCAATCCCTGTCGTCGGACTCCAATCCTCACAATCCTCCCCGGCGACTAAAACGGAGATGGCTTCGCGACCTCCTGGTTCTTAATGCCTTATTGGGAGTCGGGTCGATGGGCCCCTTCTCCCTGCACAGTGATGACCATTTATTTGTTTTATTGTTGATTTTATTACATTTTTTTTCTTTTATTTTATTTATATTTTTTTATATATGCATATTTGTTTTAAGTCATCAAATTACAAGATGTTAAGTAACAGTATGTAATAAATAAAGATTAATTAAAAAAAAAAAAAAATCTTCATCGAAACTACTTAGGAAAATAATTACGAGTGTACACGAAACATTAACTAGACAATTTTCACATGAAAGGTGATTTTTCAGTCAAAAAAACCCATGATTGAATTAAAATATTTTTATTGGAATGTAAGTGGCTCTATTACATAAATAATTTATGTTTGCCAAGGTAAGGGAGAATCTAGAAGCTTACCAAATGTGAACCTAGACTTATGAAAAGCATAGACAAATTTTTTTTTATTTTTTTCAAATTGGTTCTTTTTCAAATTGTTTTCATAAACTTTTAATTGTCTTACATAGCTTTCTACATTCATACTCTTGATATCACATTATATTATAATTCTCTATCATACTAATTTCAAATATTACTGTATTCTCATGACATTGTATTTCTACAGCCCTGAAGATGGCTTACAATGTAAGCCGAAACGTTGGCAGATAATCCTTCATTAAAAAAATAAATTTTTTTAATTTGTGTTTTTTTGGATCTACCTCGACCGAACCCCAACTAAAATCATCTTAGAATAATTTAAAACATATTCTTCTACCTCTCTTATTTCAACAATAAGATAAGAAAACAATAAAAAATATTTTATAAAATAGGATAAACCCACAATTACCTAAATTTAATGTTCTCGTTTCCCAAGCATGTCTTAGGATAGGCTTAATGAATGTGTGGAAAATTTGCTGACCTGGTGATGTAATTCCTAAGGTCTGTAAAGTTTAGTTATCTTTCCAGCAAGGCTTTTTACTTCCTCATCTAAGGTTTTGCCACCATTAACAATAGAACCTTAGTACTTGAACTTATAAACTCACTTGCAGACTTCCCCACTAGGTTTTTCAGAAGTGGTACCAAATGGTTTTTCCAAGTGAATGGTCAGTTCAGTCAAAACGTCTCGTATGAGGTTCCTCAAATTATTGTCAAAATGTTCATCTTTATGTAAAATAATCACCTGGTCAGCAAAGTGCAGGGAATACAATATGTTTCTCTAAATTTCAATGCACTTTGATTTTTTATACTCATTCCTCTATTGTACATCCTGGCCAATAAATCTATTCAAGATTATTCAAATGTTAGGGAAAAGTAGCAGCCCTGCTTCAGTAGCCTTCTGTGTTGAAGCTTCTAATAGCCAAACCAAAACTTATCAATTTCATGAAATCAATATATGGTACCCCAGAAATTGTTTTGCCATTTTATAATTCTCAGTGATCTGCCCTTCCACTCACAGTATGTTTTTCTAAAAAGTGGCTGGTGGTTAAGGTGGGGGTGGAGGTGCTCTCAAAGCATTTTCGCAAAAATCTGTGCTCGAAAAATAAATAACCAAAAAAAATCTGTAAGATTTAACATACGAGTATTACAGTGACGTAATTAATAAAAGTTACGTCATTGGATTTGCATACTCTTATTTTAAAAGTAAAAAGAAAAGCTGAAATCGCTATTGAAATAAATCGAACTAACGAGAGTGGGGATTACCTTAAATTTCATGGATAAACTGATATTTATTTATCTATTTACTGAAATTGTTTCACATTTGTAAAACAAAAGACAAAAAATAAAAGAGTTCGTTATTGATCAAAATCAGATGAATAAGAGTGGGGGAATACTCGAAATGTCGAGTTCGACTACAATGTTTCGATACTGAGGGTAAAATGTTTAGCTTATAGTAATGAAACTCAACACAGATTTGTTTATTTGATAAAATAAATACCTCAGGATTTCACAGGGAGTATGTAAAATTTAGGGGGAGGGGGTAATCTACGCAGTAAATTTAATTTAAGATTTATATGCCGAAATTATTTGTTAGCTCTTTCAGGGAACAATATTTCGCAAGGATTGATTGAAGCTATCAAGTCGACCTATCATGATTCCAAAGGGATAGTAAGGATTAATGGAAGAGAGTCCGACACGTTTGCAACTGAGAAGGGTGTAAAGCATGGAGACGGTTTGAGTCTCCTCCTATCCATTATGTACACGAATGAAATTTAAAAGAGTGTGGAAACGTATGACAGCCCGTAATACTATTGGAAATTGGAACATGAGGACTTGTCCTAGTCTTGACTTGCCCTAGTAATGGTATTCGCGGATGACATTGTCCTTAAAGCTGAATCTAAGGAGAGCCTACGGCAAGCTGTAAGTTAATGGGAATTCGAGCTAGAAAGGAAAAGAATGGCTATTAATGCCAGAAAAATTAAAATAATGCACATTGGCCGAGAACAGGAAGACGTTGAGGTGCGCTACAAAGGTGAAATAATAGAAATGGTGGGTAACTACACTTACCTCGGAACAGCAGGAATGGAAAGGTAGACCAGGAGATATCCAATAAGAAAAAGAAGGCAAATTAAATTTACTACCACCTCTGCAACACAGTTATAGGGAAAAGGGAGGTGGAGATAAATGTAAAGCTGCATATCTTTAAACCTATTTACCTATCTACCCTCCTATATGGACGTGAACATTGGGTACCAATAGACAAGCACCTAAGCAGAGTTACTGCTGCGGAAATAACGTACCTCCGTAAAATAGCGAGCCGAACCAGAAGAGATCATGTTAGGAATGATAAGATTAGAGAGCAGTTGGGGGTTGGCTCTATAAAGAATAGCCTTGAAAAGAGGCAACTTAGGTAGTATGGACATCTCTCTCTGCCAGATGAATGAGAACCAGGACGCCAGAAAATACTTTGAGGCTAGACAAACATGGGAACGTCCCAGAGGGAGACCCAGAATCAATGGACTGGCTACATCTCAAGGGTAGGAGAGAAGAGAGGACAAAATTGGAACGCCACGAGGGCGCTTGTTCGGGATCGGGAGGCTTGGTTTGCCTGGACTGAGGCACCTCCACGCTGAAAGGCACTAAGGAGGAAGAGAAAGAAGAAGTGGAAATTTTGAGTTGAGATGGAGAAAATAGGGGGTAACCTGAAGAGAACAACCCTAGATCGATATGTTTGTGAAGCATATAAAGTAATGATTTACAGTTTGTTAGCAGAAAAATTGTGTAAATTACAGAAAAAAATATTTGTGAGCGATTACTCTACTTTCTATAGGTGAGGTAGTTAACACAATAAGGGTTATAAAATGTATACTAAATTCTAAAAGGAAAGATTGAATCCTGAATCCACAGTTAACGTTATGCCATACGCTTTTATTTCTATATTATTTCTCCTTTTGACTGGAAATATAATTCTTTTGCCAGGGAAACAGTCTGGAGAAGGTTAAGGAAATTTAACAATCTCTTATTTTAGTAGTACACTTATACACCAGCAGGTAACCGATGATTCATTAGTCTTTCATTTTTTCTCTCTACTTCCAGAATTTTATGTTGGGGGGGGGGTTTCTAAAATCCCGTGGCCATTCACTTCTAGCAGCGTAAATAATAATTTTAACCTTTTTTTTTTTTTAACCCTAAAACTAGTAAAGAGGCTGAAATAGAGCACTTGCAGGAATATTTTTGCTAGATATTTTGGCGGATATGAAATAATTTTAAGATCATTAATGATTCAATAAGTTATTCTTATAGGTAAGAGTACATTTAAAAAGTAACGATTTGATTTTAATTTTTATAAATATTAGTTTAATCGTTTATTAGGGTATACTATATGAATCAAACTGTCTACACTGCTGCATTGACCCGTTTCGTACCATCCTGTTGATATTTTAAATGACAGATCGAAAACCTAATTTATATTTCGAAAAATAAATTTTGTATTTTAGCTCTAATTGTCGTGTGTATTTGTTTAGTAGTTTGTCTGGAGCTTTTGTATGTGTGCCTAGGCGAGTATTACATTTAATACTTATTGGTTTTGTGGCTTTTAATGCATTGGTTTCTAATTGTTATTTACCTACTTATTTTTGAGATTAAGATAATTCATGTTTGTTTGTCTTGTTGATTTATGTTAATGATTCTATGTAACAGTGAGTCTATAAATACTGTGTCAAAACCATGTAGTTGATAAATTGTCTTAACTGTCAATGATGTATGTTCTTATCAGTTCTGTTTGTTCTGTTGGATGTTCAAATTTAAATCTTGAAAAATACAAGTCAAGACTAACATAGTTTAAAAATAAACTACATCTTGCTCAACGTTCTATATTGTGACAATTGTTTCTTTCAGTTAGATTAATTTAAAAACGTTTATTTAAAGCTTAGGAATGATGGTGGAAAAGTATTAGGTCAATCAACATTGAGATATCTATTTAAGTAAGAATTAGTAAAACTTAATTTGATGCTTTTTGAACTTATTGTTCTCAGGCCTCGCTGATTAATCAGCACATACAACTAATGAAAACTTGCCCTGAATTGAATATATATATCCACCATTTTTAGAGTATTTGGGAAAATTATGATGTTCTGAATAAGAAGCACTTCTTTAACTCTTGAAGTTCCATTAAATGTGATTTTTGCCTGAGTAGAGTTTAGATTTAGTATTTTGGCTTGGTTAATAACATTAAAACTAACTGCTTACAACTTTTTGTAAATTAACTACCTAACCATTAAATATATAGCTATCAAGGAGTATTTCTCTTTAATTTTTTCAATATTATTTTTGTTAAGTCTGAAATCATTAATTGTGTATATCACATATTCTAAAAAATATAGTAAAACATAAGGTATAATAAATAAATAAGATATAATAAATGTCTTGCTCATTAAAGATTAAAATTTGTAGGGATTAGTGGCTATGTATAAAAAGTTTACCAAGAAGAAAAACTATTTGGTGACTTGAAAAAA